>CAEGAE010065064.1:0-10744 GCA_903067095.1 Girardinus metallicus | reverse complement strand
CTTTGACATAAAAAGTGCTGCTATTCTGCTTCGACATTTCAGGCAACATGTGGGCACAGACATGGTCTGGAATCATGGATTTAGTCATGCCCTATCCAGATGCCACACAAGTCGATGCCACACCAGCTATGGTGGCGCAGGTAAATAAATGCATGAAATATATGGAACCTAGTAACCATGAGCTCTAGACCGTCTGTTGGTTCCTCCGTACGTTAAAGCCTCTATTGAATTCCCAGAGAAAATGTTACAGTCAATGCAGGCAATGCTGTTCTTGTTCAGGGCTGGAATGCAACCAGGATGTTTCAGGAGTCGGACAGGTTTTTCACCTCCCTGGGTCTACTGCCAATGCCACCAGAGTTCTGGGACAAATCTATGCTGGAGAAGCCGACTGACGGACGCCAGGTGGTGTGCCATGCCTCTGCGTGGGATTTCTTTAACCGAAAGGACTTCAGGTTGAACTCTTGTTGTTGTTAGAGTTTTCTTTTTCTTTAAAGATTTAAAGATTATTTGCTCAGTCAGTTATCACCTGATGTCCAATTGACACAAATTGGCACTGCTTTATTAAACTTAACTTGAATTAATTGTAATTATGTAATTATTTTTCTCAAACTTGTGTATTTTTAATGATCAGGTAGTGGTACTCACAGGGTTGCTAGATCTGACAGCGTTTCCATCCCCAAAACAACGTAAAAACCTGACCAGCTCTCAAAAACAGTCCAGCTAGCAGCTGCTAATAGCTGCTAAGTGGACACATCTTGGTCTATATTTTGCTAATTTTGTACAAACACAATTTTGCAGTTTCTGTTTTTCCATTATATATTAAAATCACATGTGAATAAGCATGTTCACACAATAAGTCATTAAAACTCATGGCAGTGACAGATGTTAACACGTACATGAGATATATTCACAATTCAGCCATGGTGCCAAACGCTCATCATCTGTCAGCCAATCAGAGGAGACATCGACATATTATTCAGGTGTTGGAGCGACAAGCCCCGCCTACTTGGGAGCGGCTACATATGCGGCGTTTTGGGCGAGATTGTAGCCGGCCATTTTGCAGAAGAGTTATGGATTCAATACGTTGGAATGATGCACAACTTTTTATAAACTGTGTGATGCTGTGAGAGCAATTTTTGCAATTTTATGGTTAATGGAAAAGTTTTGTCAGAGACATAACGAGGAAACTTTTTAGTCTCAGGTATGAAAAGCAATTAAGAGTAGTTAGATAACGTTACTAAGGAGGTAAGCTTAGGATGAGTGATAACATGCATGCAAGTAAGTTTAGGAAGTGCAAGTTGGGAAAACATCTGGTATTCATCTTACTGGCAAGCCTCTCCCCCTTTATCTGTTTGACTTCCTTCTTTTTCCTGTGAAGTTCAGGAGAGAGAGAGAGTATAAAAGTGAGTGTTTCTGTATTGTGGCTCTTTGCTCCTTTAGAGCTTTAAGGAATCATTTTAAGGCTCATTGTCTCCTAACAAAAAAGGCTGAACTGTAATTGCGTGTCTGCTTGTGTTTCCAGGATAAAACAGTGCACCGTTGTGACCATGGATGACCTGATCACTGTGCACCATGAGATGGGCCATGTGCAGTACTTCCTGCAGTACAAAGACCAGCCTGTTTCATTCCGCACCGGCGCCAACCCAGGCTTCCACGAAGCCATCGGAGACGTTCTCGCGCTGTCCGTCTCCACGCCCAAACATCTCCAGAGCATCGGGCTCCTGGACAAAGTGGAGAGTAACAGCGGTGAGCCACAATAAGAGCAATGCATTTGTGTTTTGCTTAATGTTTGTTTCTAAGTAAGAAATGTCTCACTCTTGTGCAGAGAGTGACATCAACTTTTTGATGAGCATGGCGCTGGACAAAATTGCCTTCCTGCCTTTTGGCTTCCTGATGGACCAGTGGAGGTGGAAGGTCTTCGACGGACGAATCCCACCGTCGGATTACAATAAAGAGTGGTGGAACCTCAGGTGAAGAACTTCAGCTATAAAACGTGCTTGTTATCGTAATTGTTCATCATAAAGTGGTTGATTGCGCAATAACAATCACATTTGTAAATGATTTTTGCTTATTGCAGACTGAAGTACCAGGGCCTGTGCCCCCCTGTGACCCGCACCGAGGATGACTTTGACCCGGGCGCAAAGTTCCACATCCCTGCGAGCGTGCCTTACGTCCGGTAGTGCTGCATTTGCAAACGTGTTGGAGCTGAGCACAGCTAGCTTGATAACTGCTTTGACACGCTCCAGCTATAAATAGATAAGAAAATAGGACTTGCACATTGTACGCATGACTTGGTGGTTAATCATAATCCTTAAAGTGCATATTTTCATATTTTTCAGTTACTTCATCAGCTTCGTCATCCAGTTTCAGTTCCACAAAGCTCTGTGTGATGCAGCTAAGCATGATGGGCCTCTGCACACGTGTGATATCTATCAATCTAAAGAAGCTGGGAAGCTGCTGGGGTTAGTGTGCTCTGAATCCTACAGATTATTTTATAGCACATGTCAAACTCAAAGCCTGGGGACCTAATCTGGCCCGCTGTTGTTTTTATGTTGGGCCATAAAAAGTTAGCATGTGTTTTCCAGACAGTATGTACCTGAGAACAATATAGTACTTAAAAAAAAAGTACAATACTTTAAATATTGTCACCTTCCTGAAATAAGTGATTTTTTTTTTTGCCTAAATCATCTTTTGGAAAAAAATTATTAGGCAGTTCAATTAGGAAGGTGATGATATTATTTTATCAATCCAATCAAAGCAGTTCTTACACAGCCAAATTACATCAAAGTGAAACGATGTTCAATGTTTCATTTTAAGAAATACGCATTCAATGGAGAGAGCTAATGGGCTAGAGGGTTTTAGCAATACATTCTGACACGACCGGCCCTTTAAGGACATTAGTGATCTTCATGTGGCTCAAACTGAAAATGAGTTTGACGCCCTTGCTACAGGATCATCTTCTGTTGACAGCTTTAGAGAAGATGTGAAGAAGTAATTCATGTTTCAGAGTGATCTAATTACTGTATTAAGTAAACAGAACTAGAGTGACTTCAAAAGCAGCATGGGAAAAGACCATCCTAACTTGCCTGGCCTTGTGTGAAAAAGTACAAACCACTACATTTTCAACAACAAACCCTTCGTCCTCCTCCTGATCTCTGCTTTGACTGTCACTGCTTGCAGGGATGTGATGCGGCTCGGTTACAGTAAGCCGTGGCCGGAAGCCATGGCCATGATCACGGGTCAGTCCAAGATGAGCGCCCAGCCTCTCATGCAGTACTTCCAACCTCTCATCACATGGCTGGAAGAGGAGAACACGAAGAACAACGAGGTCCGTGGGTGGCCCGACTACAACTGGAGACCTTCAGGTATGATCGATGCATTCAGGCGTTCACACACTTTTAAAGCAAGTTTTCAGTGAGAGTTCCCCTGACTGAATAATGCCATCTGATGAGATCCTGCTGTAAAAATGCATGGAGATCAAACTGATTTTGTTGCATCACAAAAGAACTCAGTGTATCTAGTTGGGATTTTGTGTGTTGGAGCAACACAAAGTAGTGCAGAACTACTAACAGTGGATGGACAAAAGTCAACCCACTGCTGCCAACTTAACAACTTTTTTGCTATATTTAACTACATTTTGTCTGGAAAACTGCCATCAGTGCACCTCTACCTCTAATTGAAATGACTGAGCAAATTAAAGTTCTGTTGTGTTTGCATGTTTGACCAAGCTTGAGAAGTTATTGTTGTATTTAATTATGCTGTACTGATGCACGGCTATCAAATAAATTTGTAGTTCAGTATTTTTATGTCTGTTTTCTGTGAAACATTTCACAGTTCTGTTTAGGAAAGCAGTTCTGCTGTTTCCCTAAACAGAGCAGAACTGTTTAGAAAGACAATTCTGTTTTCTGTATCTGTATGAGAAATGGAAAAAACTGGATTGGTGCATCCTTAATTCTTACTGGGAGAAGGTCAAAACAGAGTGCTAAATTTATACCTAACTTCTCCACGTAGTCGAGAGTCTGCTGCTTGGTAATCTAAATAAAATGATTATATTTTCATTAATTCTTGCCTTTTAGATCTTGAAGTTGCAACGAATGATGTGAAAGTTGAGTTCCTGGGACTGAAAGTGGACAAGGCCGCTGCCAAAGCTGGTCAGTGGTTACTGCTGTCAATCAGCCTGGCTTTCCTTTTTGTCATCATCCAACTCGCCTACAGGTACAGGAAGTCCAAGAAGCGTAATAAATCCTTATCCATGATGGAGCTCAAGCAAAAGGACTAGAAGTACTGTAAGTCTGGGCTGACTATATAGTAGCGACCACAAAACCAACCTCAATGTGAACAGCTGCAGAACGTCAGAGCACATTTTTTCATGTACAGTTCACTATACTTTTTTTTTTTCCCCCCACACTGAAAGATGACTCTGAATGTCAGGAATCTCAAACTGCTTTGTCAGTTTATATAAATCAAAACTAATGTTAAATGTTTTTATACTATCTAAGAAGTATATATCTAATAAAATAAAAAAATCTGGTGTTTCACTGATGGTTTTGAATAAAAGTATTTATTTTTGGGATGTTTAACAGTAATAAGGCATAGATGTTATTTTATTTTAGCTTTGATCTTAAACACTCCTTTTACGCCAAAGTAGTTTTGTAAGAGTCTAAGTAAGTTGAATATTAACAATTGGATTCATAATAAATATGTTTTAATACTTCGAATGTGTACTTTACCAGAAGTGGGCAAGTTTTGTCTTATGTTGTTCAAAATGTGACATTTTGTCCTTAAATGTTATGAATACACTCAAAAATAATTTTATGTAACTAATAATATATTACAATAAATATAGAAATGTGTATATATAAAAGCTGTGTGTGGGCAAAGGGGAAAAATAGTTAATTGGATATGTAGATTTATTTTGACTTGGTTTCTCTGAAAAAAAATTCAAATTTTAAACTTTTGTAAAATATAGCCATAGGTAATTTTCTTAAATCATTTATTTTAAAAGACGGAACATGCCTCGAATAAAGAATAAAAACATAAGACCATGGAACTTGTTTTATTTCGCACTGTAAAGAAAAAAAAACCTTTTCTGGTTGATCATTTGTATATTTACTCTATAACCTTGTATTCAATTTATTATTGTCTGGCAATGCAAAAATACATCAGTTGTAATTTATTTGTAATATTTAAGTTTAAAAGAGGAAATGTTTTTAAAATGTATGTCTTTCATTGTGTAAACATGTTTTAATATCTGATTTTATTTAATAAAGACATTGAATTGTGCCTTGGTTAAGTAAATCAGAAATAACGTTTTTGTGTTTTGTTGAAAACTATTCAATTCAGCTGGATCTCCTCACTACAAAACACAGCAAAAATAACAGCAAAGACTTTCTGCATTGGTTTCTCTCTGCTTAAGAAAAGCATCTCAAGTGTCACAGGACAGAGTTCAGCGGCAATAAAAAGGAGACACATCCATGTTAACAGGCCAAATTTATAGAATGTAAAACACCACGAAAAATTTTAAATCTTTCCACCTGATTACATTAGCATAAGCTAATAAAACTAACAATGTTTTGCACACCTTCTCAAATAACTGAACCTTTTACTTATCTGTTACAGTAAGAAAATACATGGAATAATAAACTTCAGCTCTTCTAGTAGGATGTTTACTTATTTTTGCCCTTTTGGTCCATTTCAAGATGCAAAGAATCAAAATGATACCATCATGTAAAGGGATCAGTCAGGGAAAGGCTACAAAATTGTAGCCTCAAAACCTTGTGGGGAAAATGTGTCATGATTGTCTGATACCAAGGGTTGAACTTTTGACCAAAATTCCAAGAAGTGAGTTTATCACAAAAACAAGCACATCATTGTAAGAACACCAGTGAGGCACTGTTGAGGTAGCGTCATGTTCTCAGCTTTTCTTCAGTTGAAACAAGAGTTTTTCATCAAAGTGGAGGAAATTATAAACAAATTCAAATATCAACTAGGTTTGATCCCAAACTTTCAGTTGTCTACTTGAAAAATGAAAAATGGAATTCATTCTTTAGCAATACTGGGGGTCGAGGTGGACGTGAAATAAATAAATAAAAACAAATCAGGAAGTTTTAGATCTAAATCTGGCAGAAAATGTGTGGGGGTTACCCAAACAGAACTGTGGAAAACTAAGGCTCCCCACGGCTGAGATATTTGTAGAACTTTTTCAGAATATTAACAAGTCGAGGTGTAGTATACTAAAGATTCCTACCAAGGAAGACACTACAAATCCAATCAGAAGATGCTTTATCAGATTATGAGGAACTAGCATGCTAAGGCTTCCACCCTCAACTGCCACCAACAAGCGGTGCTTCCTGTAGCTTCTTTGGGCTCATCCTTGAAACCCTGTGTCCTGATCTCCCCAATCTGGGTGCCTAACCCGCCATATCATCAGACTCTATAAGTCGCTTTCAGTCCAACCCTTCCCCTGAACCCAGTTTGCCATGGGAGACAGGAGCCAAAGTTTCAGTCCTCGTCTTCCAGGATCATGGGGATAAACAAACCCTCCTCCACCTCAAGGTGACGATTCAACCGAGTCAGCTCCTCTAGTTCTGAGGCCATAGGTTGGTCATAAGCCTGATTTAATTTTTAAGTGTATTTTCATGATTTATGAGAAACGCTTTTACATCAAGATGCCATATTCTACTTATCAGTCTAATTATTATGATTCAGAATCAAATAAAATATACTTACAATTAATTATTTTAATAAAAGGACATGCAATCTCAAAGGAACTCGAAGAATTAGTTTAATTATGTTATGGAGTTTTACTGTTAGAGGAATGAAATCGTCCCGTTTCGGGGTTGAATTTAAAGCAACCTAAGTGACAAAGAAATTTGTAATACTGTTTAGGATTTCATGCATAAGGTGGGGAGACATATTTTCTTGGAGGTTCAAAGAGTCCTTCGATAGGTGCAGTGTTCAAAGACACAATTTTTTGTGGTATATTTTTTAGTAAGTTCAGACCCCAAAAGGCACCGAATTCAGAGAATCACCCAATAGTAGCACAGAACAGGAGGTAGACAGATTGATTGGAGATTTGTCGGTAGCAAGCGGTGCTCCGGTCTGTTGTGGTCAGTGGCGGACAAAATACTCAACTACTTATTGTTAACCGTTCCTGCTCAGTCCTTTGACCGACATCTTCCTCCAGGGCTGAAGTCTCTCCTTCGGGGTTAACTCCCTCACTTGCCCTGAACAAAGACCCCGCGGCGGCAAGGAGGTTGTTTCACTTTAACAGCTGAAGGCTGCACAGACTTTTCTTAATAGCCGCTGGAAGATGACGTAACTCCAAATCCCAGCTGCGACTGTGATTGGTTCCCCTTCTTGTGAGGGTGTGGCCAGTTGCGTTTCAGTAAAGAAAGCAGTAACAGCGGACTGCAAAACTTGGCTTAGCATAGCCAAAGGCTTTAGCATAGCCACAAGCTTCTAGAAATGTCAAAAGTGCACTGTTTGTACAGATAGCTTGTTTAAGCGGAAGGCTTATCCAAGATCACTGTGTGAAAAGTAATCTTGGATAAAATGACTTTTAAATAAACGGATGTGGAGCTTTAGCAAAGTATCAATTTAAGGGTGTGCACAGTTAGAAAACCAGAGTGAATCATCTTTATTTTTTTTTTCCCTTTAACAATGCATTTATCAAATGAATTGTACAATATATAGTCACGTTTATATGGAGATATTTAACTGCCAGAACTAGGCAGGAGCAGTTACTTTCACATAATAACAAAACATAAAACCTACAATAGTGAGAAAGTTTCTAATTTTTGTATATAAAATACGCTCCTCTGACAGTTTACGACTTTTAAAAGGCACAAAGGTTTCCCTCTGAATCCTCCTTCTCACCTTGTTTCTTCTAGATGATAAACATCCCAGGAGGTATTTACTGTGAACACCTTTCTTTTTTAGACTAGAAGATATGAGAGTTATATCAAAATCAACATAAGATGTATATCTCATTAAAATGAGAAAGATTTCTTGTTTTGAACCTCAAGATGCTGCTCCCAAATTTATTCCTATCTCTGGCAGTTAGATATTAAAGGTGAAAAATTAATTCAGAAATGATTTATCGTTTCTGAATTTATCACAGATAAAAACCATTGTCTGTTTGTCCAGTGCTGCAGTTGAAATTCATGGTTCCAGTGATGGCCAACAGTTATGGAAAAACGAGCGCAAAGGCCAAAAACGTGCTTTCATTCAGCCAATTTAACTTGTTATTATATACAATTTCATCCACACCCTTACAATCAAATAGCATTTCCAGTGTTCAGACTCCCTGTTTGAGATGCTTAAGATATCAACATAGCATCTGTTTATTGTGTTAGCTCAGCATGGTGCAATAAATTAACAATCAAGTGTAATCTCCCGATTTGGTGAACCCTGATGTGGAACTTATGAGGGACAATTAAAATGTGAGTGATATAAGCAATATAAAACCAGAAATATAACAAAAACAATCCTGCATCTGAGGATTATCATACTTTGTGATGCTTTTCCAACATTGACATTCAAGCAAAGACAGTCAACAACTCATAACGGAGTGGATGTTGTCAAAATGTAAAATCTATAAATCCGAGACCTCTTTGGAGGCTATACAAAAGCAAACAATAACAATGCACAAAAGTACGGAGCCTCCTAAGAGACATAAGGGAAGTTTTTTTCTTATGCGTTGCCTCACAAAAGTATTGCATTCTCTCAGATTGTGTGTTCCCTCACAATAAATTTGTAAATACACCCAATTTAAATTTGTATATCAGTACAGCTTTAGAGATCCTAAGTGAAAACGAGTTTATATGTTCTAAATTCTTTGGTGTAAAAAACTGGGTGAAAATTGATCTGAAATCAGGACTGCACACGAAAATGACTATCAGATGCCGGTAACACCCCGTGAAAATAACTCAAAATTAGTCCAAATAGTCTGGATGTATATTTTTCTTTCCATCATGACAGAAAGCTTATGTTTTAGGATGGAAACCTGGTGCATTAATCTGAAAAAGAAAAAAGATATAAAACTTTAGATAATTACTTTCAGTATTCAGGATGCCTCATGATCTGACTACTAAATACACTAAAAACTTATTGTGTGTGAATGCAATGCCTCTGCAAGGTAACGCAAAAGAAAACATTTCCTCCCATGTCCTTTAGGGGGCTCCGTACAAAGGGATGTTGAGAGACTGAGCAAAAACAAAAAAAGAAAAAGAAAAAGATATTTAAAAAAGATGAAAAGTTAAATGCAGATTTAACACATTAATAACTAAAAACACAACAAAAGTTTACCTCTGGATGCAACATGGAGTGTACAACACTGCATTCAACAAAAAATACTTAACAAATTACAATCTCTCCAAATGCTCAGCATATTGCACAGAAAAAGTTCAGGAAATGGAATACTAATTGAAAAAAAAAAAACAAACAAAAAAACAGGAAATGCACTGTCCACAGTAGGTCCATGCACTGAAGTCCCTGCAGCCGAGTCAGGCCCAGTAAGGCCCAGTAAGGCCCAGTAAGGCCCAGTCTTCCCTGTGGCAGTGAGGGGTTCAAAGGCATCAGTAGTAGCAATGCTGCGTCTCTGTCCAGCTGGTCATCCAGTACTTTTTCTGTGGCTCCTCTGGCTGAAATCCCAGATTGAATTGATAGCGTTCAGCTCTGCGAATTCTCACGCCACGGTGCTTTGGCATTACCCGGTAGTAGAAGGCTCGTTTGAAGAACCCAAGCTAGCAAGACGGAGGAAAAGCAGCAGAAATATAAATACGCTTATAAAAGGCTGTAAAGATGAGCAGAAACGACAGGAGAGACGGGATTAACGACAGAGGAGATTACAGATTACAGGGCTGCGGAGAAACAGGTTGGTAGCAGTGACGGCCTGCTGGAGAAAAAGGAGAATAAAGTGAAGAACAGGAGCCAAAGAGTCAAGAGGGAAGTCTATTTAATCTGCCTGAAAGAAAGTTGGAAGATTTAGTAGTTGGAATAATTAGAAGCTGAGGGGACAGACAGCGCAGTGGGGAAAGGAGTCTCACCTGAGGTTATTACAACTACAGTGCCTTGCAAAAATATTCATAACTCAAGGATGTTTTTACATTTTGTCCCCTTAAAACCACAAACAACAACGTGTCTTGTTCAGATTTGTTATGACCAACACATTGAGAAGTGAAAGGGAAATAATTCATGGTGTCCAACAATTATTATCTTCTATTTTTATAAATTACAAATCCAAAAAGTATGTTGCCAATTATTACCCTGCCAGCTTTACTCTAATAACCCTAAATGAGAACCAGTGAAGATAGGAGTCGATCTGGCACACAGTGTTTTCCCCAGAAAACTTGCTAAGTTTTTAATATTATTATTTTTTAATTATTACAGCACCAATACAGTCCCAGTACTAGCAGAGGTTAACAACAACAAGCACCTGCAAATGGCTGAAATCTGTGAGGACTTCAGACTAATGACACTTATAACTGTCCATTTTAAAATTTAAAGCACCAGACATGCCTTAACATGCATTAATACATAAAATGAAAACCATCTTAGCAGAATCTAACATCCTCTTCTCTCTGCTCTCAAGGGTTCAAGCAATCAGTGACCAGGCTACTCAAGCTGGAGCTGAGGAGAAGATGGAGGGAGCTGTTAGAGGGTCCTGTTGCACAGATCTGCTCATGGGTTCAGATGTGGGTGCATGAACACACACTAATGTGTGTGCATAAACACACACACA
>CAEGAE010065063.1:0-18283 GCA_903067095.1 Girardinus metallicus | reverse complement strand
GTGAGTGAGTGAGTGAGTGAGTGAGTGAGTGAGTGAGTGAGTGAGTGAGTGAGTGAGTGAGTGAGTGAGTGAGTGAGAAAGTGAGCACCTCCCTGTGTGGCTGGCTCAGCACTACCACCGTGTGGTACCTGTGTTTTCCAGTAGAGTCTTTGGAGTATTGGGTCTGTTTATGATCTCCACCAGCTGGTGCAGCACCATGGCAATGTAAGGCTGCATTTCAGGCCCTGCGAGTCGCATTTCATAAAACAGAAAATAACGTTACCGTTCCGAAAGTAAGTTTCTAGGTAAAAACGGAAGATCTGGAAGCAGCTCAACTCACCCATTTGTATAGAAATCTCTCCGATTGCCCAGGTTGCATTGTTGCACACAGATATTAACTCTGGGTTCAAATTTGTACCCAGTATGGGCATAAAATCAGCTGTAAAAAAAAAAGAAAAAAAAAGAAAAATCAATCGACTTGGTAGATCAGCTTCAAAGACAACAACAACGGCAGCGGACATACCGATGCAGGGTTTTACGTGCTGGAAGCAAGCCTTGGTGAGATCCCCAAGCAGAGCGAAAGAGCTCTGACGCACCTCAGGCATTTTGTCCTGAAGTTGAACGAAACAATGTAGCTATCAACAATGCGTGCTTGGTTTGTTGTTTAACTGGTTTGTTGAACGGTGTGCTTTGACGGCCTATTTACCTGCATGCACTGATACATAAGAGTGAGGATGTTGCTACGAGCGACCAGCTGCTCGATGGTGCCACCCAGGCCCTCGGCCAGTCCGCTCAGTAGATCCAGAGCCACAATCATAAAGTCTTTGTCCGGCGCCTCATACTGGTCAGGTTGTGACTGATGAAGCTGAACGGTGGTAGAAAAAAATGAAATCTTTTAATCAAACTGTAGTTTGAACTTAAGCTCTGAGACAGACGGCTTAAGTTCAAAAGGATGAAACATTTAGCCTTCCTGTTATCTGCTAAAAGTATTGTTCTTTCTTGGGTTTTTTTTTACAGACTGAATAAATCAGACGTGTCTCAAAATGTAGTAGCAATTAGCTCCTAGAATCCAGAAATTTTAAAAAGTTTATAATAATTTCTTCTTGCATTTCAAACAAGAACACATTTACGCTACAATGCCAATAATTTCTCAACAATATCTTGTTGGAAGTGCTCTAATAAGGTCTTTTGAATTATTTTAAATCTTAAATAAACACTACATTCACTCAATTTATAGTTCTGCAAAGCAGATCATGGCAGAGTTAACACTGAAGTAGGTAGGCTGACTTTTCTAAGCACTACAGACTCACCATAGCCTGAGCGAGCGTCTTCTGGACCAGATTGACGCATCGCTGGTAAACAGGCTCACAATAAGGCAGAAAGCCGCTTTGAAGGGCTGTGGCTACCGAGGACAAACACTGAGGAGAGAACAGAGTATTAGTAGCACATCTTAATCATGAAACTATAATAAAACTTGAATTGAACACGTGCTAAAAAAAAAAAAAAACAAACAAACAAAAAGAAAAAAACAACTTACTTCTAACAAAGGAAAAAGATCTTTGTCTTCATCTTTCAGCTGGTTCCATTTCTGTATCAGTGGTGGCATCAACATCTGGATGTATTCCTATTAGAATTCGACACAACATTAAAACCACAGTCATTAAAATACACTAATACATCTTGTAATCTAACAAATAGAAGCTGTGGTGTTTTTAATTTTTGTCTTTTACCTTCAGGAAAGGCTGTCTAGATTGATTAGATCTGAAAGTGCATTTACCACTACTTGCACAACAAAGGTAAAATGAGGAAGCAGACACAACAGTATGTGGTATGTCAAAATTCACACCGACTAGGAAGCGAAGCTGCACATTTTTGTCATCCTGCGTACCGGCTTATTTAGGTGGTGTCCCACAGAATCTGCAAGCGTCCCGATGGCGTCGTAGAGGATGAGCAGATTTTTGTGCTGGTACTTGCTGAAAGCAAATACCAGCGTGTCCAAGATGAACGCCAGGTAGGGTACCAGCTCTGTGCAAGCCTCCTCCTCCAACGTGGCAAAGGCACTATGTAGAGGAAATTAAAAATGGAGGTTATGATCCTTGCAGAAGTGTTCATAGTCACTGAACTTTGTCACACGTTATCCACATCACTTATTTCTTTTCCGTTTCCAAGTCCAAAGCTGCATCCAATTCGTAACCTCTGTAAACGCCGAGGGGTGGACGTTTACCGTACCGCTTATCATGAAAAATTCCTTAGCATGATAAGAAATTTGATTTCAATTAATGATGTTAAATCAAAAACAAAACAGAAATTTTATTTGTACTATTTTCTCCACTATTTGTTCCCCGAGAGCATTGATAAATATTAGAAAATTCAAAAGTCTAATAAATGTAGTTACTGTGTGGAGTTCAGTGACATAAATCTAATTTATTTAAGTAAGAGGCATCCTGAAGAAGCCTGTTTCAAATAGGAATGTTTTTCAAGAGCAGTATTTGTGTTTGTGATGCGATGATTTGTGTGCAGTCACAGCCATACAGAGAAGTAATAAACTTTTTCTTTTTAAAATCGCAATTTTTATCGTTATCACAATAGTACCATAAAATATCGCGATAAAATTTTAAGTCCATATTGTCCACCACCGATAAAGACTTGAATATTGCTGTTCACCATCCAATCTAATTCAGCTTGTGCCATTTTACAAAAAAAAAAAAAAAACAATGGCCATTTTTTTGTCTCTGAATGTGGAAAGAAGGTGAAAACATAACCAAAGTATTTTAATTGTAACGAAAGTGCTGACTCCGATGGGGCTAAATATCTATGCATGCCAGCTCTAACTAATTTTTATTTCCAAAATGAATTGGGGGAAACCATCTATTGCGTTCCATCCGCTTTTCAATTGCTTCTGTTTTGTTGCTCGCAATAAAATATATTCACCTTGCGGTGGTTAAAAGACAACACGTGAAAAAGTTCGACAGGTGTGAACATTTTCTTTACCTGCAAGCGGCCTCCTGCACACGCTTGTTGCTATCCAGTATGCGCTTCAGCAGCTCAGTCATTAGCGGCTTCAGGTAAATATCCGGAGGCTGGCTGACCACCCAGTGCGCATAGCGACTCAGAGTCCAGCAGGTGATGGATCGCACCAGTGCCTTTTTGTCAGACAAGCACTGGACGAGGTGTGGGATGAGCTCAGGCAGGTAGGGGATCATGCCTTGCATGCAGCCTGGGGACAAAAAAGCAAGAAAGAAAAGTTCAAATTTAAGCGTCTTCTGATCATTTTTTCTCTCTCCCTGTGTCTTCCTCCTCAACCCCACCTTCAGCTATGGCCCCCAGCACCAGGATGCCCGACTCCTTTACAACCCAGTCAGGGTGGAAAAGCAGCTCTTTGAGCAGTGGGAGGATGTGCAGCAGTAGATCGTCCCTGAACACATTGGCCAACACGTCCAGCGCTGCTGCAGAGCACTTTCCTAACATTTTTGAGAGCGTAGAAACACAAGTGTGCCAACAGAAATAACATTGAGAACAAGAAAAAAACTGGAGAAATGAATCACAAGTTTAGGAGCAGTTGATATGAAAAAGGACAACTTTTAGGCATGCACTGCAAAAAAAAAACAAAAAAAACACAGAATCTTAAGTATTTTGTCTTGCAAATTTCTTAGCACACTTCAATTAAGACAAAACTAACTTACAAGTAACTTTTCAGCAATCCATAGGAGCTCGTTTTAATTCAATAATTTCTTAATATTGATGAAAAAGTATTAGTTTCACTGGCAGATTTTTTCCACTTATAAAACGTGAAAATTGACTTAAAATAATCTGCTAGTGGAACTAGTGCTTTCTTATCAATATTAATGAATTATTTACTTAAAACGAGCTCCTATTTCTTGCTGAAACGTTACTTGTGAGATAGTTTCATCTCATTTCAAGTGCATTAAGATATTTGAACTACAAACCAGACCACAAATACTTGGCAAGGTTTTGTGTTTTTGCGGTGTTAGGGACATCTAGTCGGGCACCAAAACTCACGCAGGTTCCAATCAGAAATCGTATCGTCGTCGTCCATTTCGTCGTCGTCATCGTCGTCGTCCTCAATCCCGTCGCCCTCGTGCTGCTGGGCGACCGTGCGGGAGCGGTGGAAGCGTGGTCTGATGTCCTGCTCGTTGTCTGGAATGGCCTCGTCTTCCTCGATGTCCCCCTAAAGCCAGGGACATTTTAAACTCGGCTAAATCGGGCTTTGTGTTACATGTTCGGGATGTAAACGGTAAGGACGACTTAAATCAAGCGCGTGCCATCCTGATTCATGGAGCATTTCATCCTTGTACTTCCAGGTAAACACATTAGGGAACGCAGACTGACCTTGAGCAAGATGATGTCGATCTCCGAGTACTTCATCCCGTTGACAAGTACAGGAATGAGCCTGGAGCAAAAGCCAGGGATAAAATTATGTGAAAAAATAAAAAATAAAAATGTGCAAGGATAAGAAGTTCACAGGCAATCACTCACGCCTGAGGGTCTACGTTAGGCACGGCTTAATGTGGCAGATTGGTGACATACGATATCACAGAGGCCAGCAGCCAGAGAGATTCTTACTCAGCCCAACATGAGGCCATGAGGAAGAAAATCATTCTGTTGCCCGGGCGGATATGAATCAACCGGTCTTATAATTAAAAGCGTAACACAAACTCGTGTGAGCGGTTTCTTACTGAGAGAGGTGACCGCAGAGCACTTCTTTACACACCGGCTGCTCAGCCAGTGTAAGCCAGAACTCACAGGCCTCCAAGGCGACATTCTCGTCTGGGTCCTGGGTCCTCAGGAGCATGTACTGCAAAAAAAAAAAGAAAAAAAAAAAGGAAATACTCAAGAACAATCATCAAACATTACGTCTGACTTTTGTTAGATATAAATCTGATTCTTCTCCAGGATTTCCGCAGGTTTCACCAACTCCAACTTCACACTTTTCAAGATTATTATGCTATGAAATTTATCAGCTGTGTCACAACAAAAAGAAAATTGCATATTTTATATTGTAGTAGAGCAAAGCTTTTTTTTTTTTTTTTTGCATACAATGAATCTAGCACCGCAAAGAGAATTGTCATCTGGGAAACTGTCGAGAAATTTACACTGATCCATGACAGACGCAAAAAAAAAACCAAAAAAACAAAGGGGGAAAATTAGCAGCAAGTTAGCGGTGGCCTCGATTTACAGAACCCAACATAAATATCTGCAAGCGACTGAAACGCTCATCTGACAGAAAAGTCCAAAAAAAAAAAAAAACAAGATTAAATGGTCCAGTCACCAAAATTTAAGACGTGCGATTAATGTATTTAAAGCTAACATACACTTTTTTCCAAATTAATTTAAGACGTTGTGAGGCCTTAATTTTAGATATATGAACTCGAAACCTGAAATTAAAAAATTTTACGCTTTTCCACAGTTGCTAAAAGATAGCAACAAAACCGTAGGAATATCCACAGTGGTCACGAGATGGATGAACAGATGAATAGATGGATGGATGAACATCGAGACGGTTAGATAAATGAGTGGATGGAAAATGTGTATTTCATCATGAAAATAAAGTATTTTCAAGCTCTCCTTCCAAACTCCATACTTTTTCAAACCTGGAAGACAATTAGGCCACAGTCTGTGAGTTTTAAAAACTTCCATCGTGGTGAGCTTTCATTTTAGTTTAGTTGTCAAAACAGCTACTCCAAAATCAAACACAATAACTGTCATCTGATACGTCTCTCATTTCTTATTTTTGACAGTTCGCCTCATAGACATTTAGCTTTACGAACACGTCTCTCATGACTGATAAGCTGTAGCCACGCAAAAAACACACTTTCACCATTCTAACACCAATATTAAAGTCAACATTTTCTTGTTTATTTGAATTATGGACATAGATCTGCTGTTATCTGGGCATTCAGAAGAAGACGTTGCGTTTAGTTTTAGTCTTCTCCGGGAGAACACATTTTCATTCTGTGTCGTTTACCTCTATGATGTTGTGCATGTGAGGCAGAAGTCGATCCAGGCGAACCTCCAGCAGCATGACGAGGGCTCTGCAAACATTCTTCCTCACTTCAGGCTCCTCGTCAGTCGCCAGTGCAAACAGGTTCTGCAAACATCTTTTCTTTTACTACTGGTAATAAGGACTAGTTGTACTAAAAATGACGAAAGATACTGTGCCCTCGCAAAGGTAATTGCAACCTTTTGAACTCGTCAATATGTCTGATTGGGATTTTATATCGCAGAGCAACACAAAATAATGTTCATAATTGTAAAGTGACAGCTAAATCGGCCAAGACTTTCTTAATTTTGGTTATCCACCTTAGCAAAGGTCTGAAGATCAGTCACTGTCCTCTTTTTTTGCTTTTCAGCCAAAATCAGAAACGGCAGATCAGACTTTTTTAAAGATCAGTGGATCGGCCAGAAAACTGCAATCGATGCATCCTTAAAAAGGTTACGTTGTATCCAAGAGTAACAGACCGCAGAGGACTAACCCTTGATTTGAAATACAAATCCTTGACTCCCAAATACATTTGAAGTGTGTGGTTTTAATGCGACAAAATGTGAAAAAGTAAAAATACTAAATGACATGAATAATTCGATTGTTGTACAAAACAACATTGTTTCGTTGGCTGTTTGGCGCCTCATCTTTCTGCCGTTTTAGATTACAGCTGACATTTCCAAAAAAAAAAATAAAAAAAAAATAACTCACAACACACATTTTTCCAAATTGATGCACTTACCTCGATGAACGGGTCAATGTGAAGCATTAGGGCCTGGGTCCTGCTGATGATGAACTGATTGACACAGGCGATGGCATGAGACCTGCAACACAATAACCACACCACTTGAGAGTCACACTGGCTTGTTTTGCTCACATGCTGCCCACTACAAATGCGGCCTCTGTGCTACTTTTTTATGGAGTTCTTGTTTTCTGTTTAAATGCAAACTGCAGCCACATTCAGACGTAGGGATAAAGAAACTGACTGTGCGTCAACGGCACGCTAAGAGCAGAAAAACAATATTCAAAATCTACACATACAAGAACGTTTTCAAACTGGGGAAAGATTTATTAAAAAACAAAAAAAAACAAAAACAAACTTACAATAAATGTAGCTTTTGCTGCTTCTTCAGTGTTTGATACTGAAGAATTAAGAAAAGTACTACGTTTTATTTGAGCGCACTGATTCAGCGGGCAATAAAATACCATGTAAAATTAGTTTTTTTTTGTGCACATTTACTGGTACACCTGCCAATTTATCTTAAAACAAATGAGTTTATAAAACTTCCAATTAGTAGTAATTCATGACATTCAGTTTCCTTGGCCATAAAATGAGAAAAAGACACAAGTTTATCTTGCCACCATGGAAAGTAAACAGTGTTAAGAAAGCATCTCATGTGTAAAATGTGTGATGCTATGGGCTTGTTTTCCTTGAAAAATATTGTGAAACACATTTTCTATTTAAAAATGTAAAAGGAATAATTTTTAAATCGATATCGGACAAAATTGGAATCCATCAATATCAGTAGTAAATACAGAGTAAACCAGCATCTTAACTTCCATAATGATAACACATTCACTGTGAAGTGTATAAAGCAACTTAGGTTTTGAAAACAGCATTCATAGCAACTAAAGGAAAAACGAAAATTTTTTTTGACCTAATTTTCGGGCTGTTGTGCTTAAAGAACTGCAGGAATTTGGGGATCATGACGTTGAGAGGACGATCCAGCATGTCGCTGTCCAGGATCTCGGCGGAGTCCTCGCAGATCTTCTGCAGCGCCCCGAATGCTCCCTAAAGGCAACATGCAAAGACAAAAAGAAAATGTGAGAGGAAAGAAAAAGGTCTAAAATGTTTCACAACTCTGCAAATGTGGGGGATTAATAAGGTATCCTACTCTAAATAAGCAGCAAGTCAGATTGTCTGAACCACAACTTCAGGAAACAGACTTCAATGGAGTTAATGGTGATTTCTATTCAGCCGAATGCTTTCAAAAATACTGAAACATGTTGCAGATCCTTGTGTAATCTGATCTAGTGTAAACAAATGTTTCACAAACCTCAACAGGATTCACCTGCTTCTGCTACAATAACCTTCAATCTGTTGGCCAGCGGCCCTTAAATGCACCTCTCGGTAAATGTTAGCTGCCTGGCAGATGTTTAGTATGCAGCCTTACAATATGGCGCATATTCTAAAAAAAGCAGCAGACGGCACCGACACAGACGTTGTGTGAAATGTGTTTCCATGGAAACCTGCTCCCATGTCAGGGCTCCCTTTTTAGATGACAGATACAGAGCGTGCAGGGAAGAAGACGACGACGAAGAGGAAAAAAATAATGTGGGGGATGAAAGAACACGGAAAGGGTAAGGTGTCAAGGTCACAGACGCGCCACGGTGGAGACGGTGACATTATGAAGCACTTTCACTCATTAGAATGCAAAGTACTTGCAAGCGTTAAAGCAACAAAATTGGTGAGAAGCAGCAGCCTCTGGAAATGTCATCTCTGGGTTGACGGGGAAAAAAATATATTGCGAAGTTCTTTGATGTGCGTGACATTTAGCGGTGTCGAAAAGTAAGATAGAAGCTGCTTTCCTATGTGAAAACAAGTCAAACCGTTAAATGAGCATGGGAGCGGAGAGAGGCAGAGAGTGCAATGGGAGTGTAAACAGCGGAGTCGTGAGAAAGGTGTGTTCGGCGAACTTGACAGCCCTGGAAATCTGAAGAACACACGAGCGTTGACGGGGAGCCGAAATATGCCGGCAAGCAACATAAGCAAGGAAGAAATCGAACTGACCTTTACAACTCTGCTGCGTCCACATGCCAACCGCCATTAATCAAAACAGTGAAACTGTCCAGGCAAAACCTATATTAAGCCACCCCGCCTCCGGCCCCAAGCTTACACCTGCTTCTTCCTTTTTATAGAGCAAGGGGGGCGGGGGTCGGGTGTGAAGCACAGCCGCATGAGTTCGGCCTGATCAACCAAATACTGATACCTTTTTACCACTTCCAAAGTGCTAAAAAAGTATTTTTACTTAATTGGGCTATGTGGCTATCACAATAAAGCTAAAACGGCAACGACATCACACAAAGCTCCACAAAGTCTAAGCTGACGTTTTAAACCTAAAATTAACGCGCAACGACTGCATGTTAACACCTGAAATTAGCTAAGCACAGCAAATGTTTTCTCAGTGCTGGAATCTTACAGCAACGTGTGCAGCTTAGAAACTGCACAATCATGTCAATGTGCTCCAAACGTAGACAGCAAAGCACCAGTAGTTGTGACACTAGCTGCATTCTCATTGACTATATTATTGCGCAATTAGAAATACAAAACAAAGCTTTATGGAACACATAAAAAAAAGAAAAAAAAGAAAACTCATGATTGTTTTGCTAATTGTTTTGGTGCTACAATGGTTTTGCGACCGTATCAAAATTAGTGCATTTTGCAAAACTGTAATGGAAACACTTTTTTTCGCAACAAACGCATCACCTGATCAAAATCCGGATGTTACTACTGGCAGAAACGACAAAGAAGACAACAGGAAGCGGTAGGTGGTTGATGGCGCGGAATGTTTTTATAATGGCTTATCGCTTGAACAAACGTATTCACGTGTGATTTTTAATTGAGTGTCTTATTTAACGGAAACACCGCAAATGCGAAAATGTGCTTTTTCTACGTTAGCAGAATATCGACAAAGTTTTGCGTGCATTAGCAATGGAAACAAAGTAGCTGTGTTTCCATTACACAATACAACCAACATCATTATTTATAGATGTTGATTATTGCCAGCAAAATTACAGAGGTCAACACATTCGCGATACAGATTCACCTGGAAAATGCATCTAAAACTAAGATGTCCTAATCCAGGCATTTGTTGTTCGAACTACTCCAGCTTTCTCAAAGGTAGATTTTACTGTTCCTCATTGGTCTGTGTCATATGAATTGCTCTTCGTGTTTTGATCAAATGTCCACAAACAGCTTTTGATGTATGAGAGCAAGAACTGTGCAGAAAGCAGCTGAAACACTAGTCCATAAATGTTATGACGCACTACGTTTACAAAGCAGTAGAGCAACAATGAAGAAGAACAATGTTACGAGCCGAATGATCAACAAGTCATATCAAAACCCAGAGAATACACGCCAACATTAGCTTAGCACTTTGGCCAACTGCTCTATGTGCACACCTCGTCAGCAGGAACGAAACGTGAATTCACTGAGGGATGTAGCTGTAAAAACTTTGGTGCTAACAAAAGTGCAATACTGAAAGAATGCAGTGTAATGTGTCATTGCACTGAGTAACTAAATTGCATTAGATGTACTGTTGTATGGGACTGGGGCTTAGCATCAAGCAAAAAGGTATAATTCATCAAAAATAGCCTTTTTTTGTATAAATCTGCAAACAAACATTCGCGACAATCTCACATCTCTAACTGGATTCTTTACAGCAGGAAAAGGTAAACATTTCTGTGATATTTGCTGCTAGTCAGATGTGCTTCCATTTGGCTGAACAATAGTTTCAGAAGATACGTCCACATTGCTGCACCAACGCAAGAATGGAAGAACATGAAGCATTTTAGAACACATCTAAACCTGGAGGACAATTTGTGCTCCAGCATTAACTTAATCATCTTCAAAATCAGACATTAAGAAGCTTTGCGGCCTTCAAGCCGCTTTCCGAAAACATATCAACTCTACTAAAGGGTTTTTACATTGGCCGTTGTTCAGTCTTAAGCCTTGCGCACACAAACACACACACACACCCACACGCACACACACACCAAGACACACTTCAAGATCCTCTGCAGTAAATAGCTGACCTAAATCTAAGACTCTGAATCAACTTTATAAGAGATGATGGCTGGGTTGGCACGAGGGGATCCACTTTTTTTTTTTCCTGCCCCACACCTCTGTCTTAAATTTTAGATAGTCCTGCTTCCTGAAAGTCATCTGGACGCTCCTGGTGTAACGAGCAATCCTGTCCGGACACGCTGGCGAGACACTTTTATGATATAACAACATATATAAACTGTTGTGATTTATTCCGGCGTTGCTCTGGAGCATTTAAATATGTAGCTATCAAACTGTGAATCGGACAGGGAGCCAGACCTACAGTTTAAAGTCCGAAAAAACTGAATGACAATGGATTATAGATTAAAGACAAACACGGAGGACATAGGAAAAAAAAAAAAAAAAAGGGTCCCTCCCTCATCCCCCCAAATATTCACTGCAGAAACCCATTCTGGATGATTATGTGCTAAATGCCAGAAAATGGGGTCATATGGTTTTCAGGTTATGACAGAAAAAGAGAGACTGACTATATTCCCATGTTGAATAATCTGTGGTAGTAGATGCTGCTCCAGCTGTGAGGCTCATCTGGGCAGCAGGACGTCATCCAGATGTTGTTTTGACGTGCCTTAGCTCATCTCTGCCCACAGCAAATTACTGAACAAACGCATATAATTACTGGGAGTCTTTGGTGGCAAACATGTTCACTTTCAGCCCTGTTCAAAAAGAAACTTTTCATATCGAGTCACAACTTTGTATTTCACTGGAACTACAGTGAAATACAGTCAAGTTGTGTGGCAGACCAACACTCCAATCCAAAAATCAAAACGTAAAAGCACAACGGCTGAATCCTGTTTGAACACAAGCAAGCCTTAGTAAGGTAGCACAGCCAGGTGCTATGGGAATTTTGAAAAGCAGCACTTTAATTCTCATCATTTTAAAAGATTTAAAATTGATTTTATCCAAATTCTAGGCAAATAATTTTTTTTTTGAGAATGTGTTGCAGGGTAATACTGAATGGAAAACTGTTAAAAGACTAAACTTCTAGCAAGAATTCCCTGAATACACAGGCACGGATAGCTTAGGTTAAAGAATATACAATATACGTGTGTTAGAATGGCCCAGTCAAAGACCAGAACCTAACTTCAATCAGCCACAAGACTTCAAATTAGCGTCCATGGATGCTATCAGCCCAACTTGACTGAAATTGAGCTATTTTGCAAAAGTTAATGGGTAAAATCAGCTACATGGACCGCTTCCATGTAGCTGCAACACAAAAAAATAAATCACATTTTCTTCAGCATTCCTCTATTATGGCTATTTCTTGCAACAACACTGTATACAAACGTGCTAAACCTATGAAAAATGTGTGAACTTCTCACCTCACATGTGTTGTAGTCTTCAGAATCCAGGAGCAGACAGAGTTTGGGCAGAAGCTCAGGCCAGTTTTGCAGCTCTCCTTTGGAGGCGATGGTGGTGATGAGGATTCCTGTAGTGGAGAGATCGCTCAGTTTGACACTGCACACAAAAATGCACAAATATCACACCAGCTACCACAAGCATACAGGCAGGAGCTTTACACAGAACAGGAACGTGAAGTTGAATTAGCCG
The DNA here is from genome assembly GCA_903067095.1 of Girardinus metallicus. NCBI lineage: Eukaryota > Metazoa > Chordata > Actinopteri > Cyprinodontiformes > Poeciliidae > Girardinus > Girardinus metallicus. The sequence continues at coordinate 5,909 of CAEGAE010065063.1, read as the reverse complement.
CAGCTGCAGCTCTGAGGTCTGCAGCTGCCGCTGCTCTGCAAGAAGGCTCAACAGAAAGCAATAAAGCCACAAATCACTTATTCTCATGAAAGATTATTTTCATCACACCGACCACAACTTGTTAAAACATTTGACAGGAAAATTAAGCAGGTCACGTTCCAGTCTTAGAGAAGCATGGCAAGCTTAGATCACAGCAGCTACAGGCTGCAGCGTCCCGACAACGTGGCGCTAGCCCCATGACCAAAGTACAATTTTTTTTAAATCTATTTCACGCCGTTGTCCCTACTCACGCCTCATACTTTAATAAACAATAAGCATTCCTAATATTTCATTTATTGCTAGCAAAAAAAAAAAATTAAATAATAATAAGAAAGATTTTTGTCTACAGGGATTGTCTTAAGTTGCGGTCTTCGCTTTGATTTTAGCTGCACTTCCCTATCAAAGTGACTCTGAGAATGTCGCTTCACGTTAGCAGCATCCTGCTAAGCTGCTGCTAAGCCAAGCAGTCAGAGGTGAAGGAGGGGAAGGACAACAGTAATGGCTGCCAGGCTGTCCTGCCAACACCATGATAGAATTAGCTACAATACGTCCGACTCATGCCTGCGTGAATTTGTTTTCATTTCAGAAAAGGGAGGGAAGCAAAGGAATAAAGACGTGACATTCGTTTGATGCTAAACGTGTCAGTTTTTTTTATCAATTATCCTTCACAAACGATGGAACACTTTTCTCTGATTCAAATGCCTTGTCACTGGATTTGGACCATTCTGATGAGCCTGAGTTTGATGGAGCAGTAAGCATGCAGTATTTGGTGCACCAATTCATGGCTGCATGCACTCAAATAAAAGGTTGTGGTTTTGCTAACTGGTTATTTTTAAGCAGACATATCAAAGTGTAGTTGAGATTTTTTATTCTCAAGGAAAGTCATTTCAGTCAAACTGCAAAAGTATTCATTTGTATCAATTTACATAATATTTTAATATTATGTGAACAATATTTTTATTTAATAGAATCTAAAATTATTTTTGTTTGTTTTTTTTTCCCCCCAAGTGTACTCTTTGCTACAGTGATGAATTAAAACCAAAGTCTTTCCTAGAAACTCTCACTTCATCTAACATCCATTTAGAATCACGTATAAATAAGCTTTGTGGTAACTAAGGCGACATGTTATCAGAAAGATATGCAATTGAGTTATTAAAGCTGAATATCCGATGACAAGAACTAGATCCCCGTCAGCCTTTATGAGATTTAGCGGCTTGGTCACTAAAATATTCTTTAGCTGGACATCAAGGGCACTGAAACCGGATCCGACTGGCCAGATACATTATTGGCATGCAGAATGTAAGTGTGTGCCGTCTGCTACGATTCCAATGAAGAAATTCGGATTTGATACACAATGCAGCTCTCATGGTACCTGAACGTGCAGGAAGTTTTGGAAATTTCACAAAAGAAACTCAATGATTGCGTTCAAATTGGACAGATTTTCGCTAAAACATGGCACCCGACTTACCCACTGTGGCACGAATGAGGGGAGAGGAGTCGCCGATGTTTTGGAGGCATTCGCTTTTGATAAAATCAGACACTCCGTTTGGGAAGTTCTGGTAGTGAGCCTTGACGTTGTTCTTCAGAATCAGTCCGCTCAGGGAACGGGTCGGTTCGTCTGTGAGGAGAACAGAAACAGGCCAGTGAATGTAACTTTAATACACGGGGAGCATTTTTATAAACATGACTTGGACTTAAACAAAAACAAAAAGCAACAAAAAACAGTGATTATTTGCCTTAACTTACGGTTTCACTGTGCATTGAAAACCTATCTCACCCCCTTTCTGGCTTTCTCTCTCTCTTTTTTTTTTTCAGATTACAAACAAGCTTTGATATCAAAGATAATCTGAGTTAAAAAAAAACAACTAGTTTTCAAAAGGAGAATCCATTTATAAAGGGAAAAATCTCTCCAAACCAGCTGCCAATAAATGGAAAAAAGTAAAAGACATCTTGAAAACTAACACAGCGATTCAGAAAAAACAAAACAAAACATTATACTGTCAATAATCTGAAACGCACCAGGAAGCTCACCTCTGAATGGCTCGAAGAAAAAATGGCAATAATCTGATAGGTAGACGTAAAAAAACTAACTAACCAGCAAGGGTATATTAGCTGAAAGTTAACGGTAGCCTCAAACGCCTCAATTTACAGAACGCAACGTAGATGTCTGCGAGCAACTCAAACATTTGCCTGTCAGAAAAGTCCAATGAGAAAAATAAACGACGTAGAATACGAGATTAAATAGTCCTGCCACCACAAAATTTAAGACCTGTGCACAATGTTCTTAAGCCGGACTTATTGTTTTTGATTAATTTAACAAATTTTAAGGCCATTATCTGACATTCATGAAATGAAAACTTTTTAAGGATGTGCAGACACCCTGTAATGTATTTAAGGCCGACTTACATTTTTTCTTATGACATCTAAGACACTGTAAGACGTTAATTTTAGACATAAATGTAAGTGTTATAAAAGGATGCGCAAGCACTCCGTCGTCTGATTTTAAAACTGTTATTAATGACTGAACTCTGTAAGGGGGCAAATACTTTTCACAGCCCTATTGATGTTACCGTTCTATTTAAATATAATAATCTACTAAATTTAAAATGTTTCCACCTTTCAGCATTTAAACCAAGCTCAAAGGGTGTGCAAGCAGCAAATTAAAACGTCTCAACACCCCTCGGATCTTGTACTTAGCAGACAGTCGTGCCAAACGCTGCATCTCTGCCAGGAATCAGGTTTAAATTTAGAGTGACCCATATTCCCAGAGCCACATCATCTATAGCGAAGATGACCCTGGGTAACCCTGAGTCATGACCAGGTAGCTCCTTCCCAAAAGGTGTTGCATAGAATAAAGAGGGAAAAAAAAAAAAACATGTGACGTGGGAATAGAAGCAGGTAGACAGACAAGTTAGCTTACCTTCAGATTTTAATTTGGTCAAAACAAATATCAAATAGTTGTTAAAGTCCGGGTACTGGTTCAGCTGCTCGAGTCTCTGAGAAAAAGAAAGCGGTTGAGGATGACAACCGTACACACAGGACGCACGACATCAATATCTTTATTGCAGCAGCAGTGATGCAGAGTATTTACTTTTTCATCCAGGGCCAAAAAAAAAAATAAAAAAAAGAAGAAGTGGATAAAGTTAATGTGTGTGAGTGGTGGTGTAATGTGTGGACGTTTGTAATGGGTCATAAATATGTCATTTACTATGACCGAGTACTGTGAGTACCCGACCAGATGGCGTCTTTAGGGCAATATTGTCTATGAGCTAATGATGTGGCTCTTATGAGAGTGTGTGTGTGTGTGTGTGGAGGGGGGGGGTTACGTAAGCAAGTCATTTAGGATCAGCAAGCAGCCACATAGAAACAAGTCAGCCTAGCTGTAGATGATCCTTTTTTTCTCTAATGTGAAAATATTAAAGCTCATTTCCATCTGATGACACTTCACGAGTGAAACGACGACGGCAGAGCTAATGAAGCACTTAACACTGTATAAGCTGCAATTAGCAAAACCTACACACACATACACACCCCTTCGCCCCCTAGGCACCTTCTATCCCCCCCTCTCCCGTTTTAAGTCTCTGTACGTCTGCGTCCGGATGTGTCATGAGGGTGAAAACACGTCCATTCCGACACGTTTGCGATTCGAGCGTTGCTCGGTTTTTGGCGCCCTGTTGAAAAACGACACCGCGCCAAATGTCAACGTGAAAGCTCAAATGACAGCCTGCCAGTTTTTTTTGTTTTTTTTTTCCTTTTCATCTTCCTTGCACCTTTAGCGTACCAGATTAAAGTAAGCCGCAACTAAAATGCTCGTTTAGTTTAAATCAAAAATATTGATATTAACATTTCTAACAGTTATTTACTGAATTTAGCAAAATGCAGGCTACTTTTAAACCAACACGTTGCTCATTTCTTGTCAGCCGCACTTTTATAACGCCTTTACCTTAATAAGAACTACAGCTAGGGCTTATTTACGTCTTCACGTTGTAATCAAAGAAAGGTGTGGTAACCTTTCAGCCAGCTGTTCAGCAGTGCAGAGCAACATATGAGAAACGGTATTCATAGTAGTCACTCTTCAAGCCATGAAGTCAGCTAAAACTCTGGTAATTCCCTGACATTTCATTAAAAGGGCTTTCCATCATAGCAAGGGAATGACGGAAAATTCGGTGGTTTTAAAATTGCAACTTTTTGATTAATCCTTGATGTTAAGCCGTCCAAATTAGGGAGCGGCTCGTTAAATGTTCCTAATTTTTGCTCATTTCAAAGCTTGTGTATCTGAAAGAACTTCAGTCTAATTAACTGAAAGAAGATAAAACAGGGCGGAGCTGCATAAGAGTCAATCATTTTAATCAGGACTTGTTCAAACAGGAGATACTGTGGCGCTTTAAATACGGAGAGTAAATTATGTGTATCATCTTGTTTTCATGCAGCCTCTCTAATTTATACTCCTGGTGTACGATCACTGCCATCTTAAGTCACTGCTTTCATTGTCAAGATGTGTAAGTATCTATTAAAAACGCAACCAAAGCTGTAATTACAGCGTAATGCCAAAGTGATATTGCATAGTTAGAACAAAAGACAAGATTTCAATTTGGTGTGCAATTGGTGAGACTTTTCTGTGAACACAGCTGCTCAAACTAAACTGCAAGGAACAGAAATAGGGGATAACATGATTATTATTTGAGGAAAATCCTATTTACCTTTATTTTAAATAAATGAAATGTTAAAAGGAAACCATCAAATATGGCACTGTTTTTAGTCGAATTACTGACATTAACAGCTTTCTATATTGACTTTCCAATAACGGTATACATGACCTTGTTTACATGAACCTTGAGGCTATTATGGGAAGAAAGAAGGGGGGAAAAAAAGAGAGAAAACCCGGTCAGCACAGGCGAACATGTTTCTAATGGTAAACACCTTGGCGTACATTAGCTACAGCTAGCCTGTTGAGTGTGACTGGGCTTTAATAAATGGATAAATCTTATTCCCGAGAGCCGGAGGAAAGGATACTTGCTGGACGGATCTCTGCGTGGACGTATCAGGTGACTGAGACTCCTTCAGCAGCTGTAGTATTTGCTGAAGCCCCTGCTCGTCTGGCTTCCACTCACACTCCATCTTGCTGTCGCGGATAAAGCAACAACATAAGCTCACACAGAGGACTTACAAGCCGACGGCTCATAAATGAGAACACCCCCCCACCACCACCACCACCTTCCTCCTCCGCCCTCCGTTAAAGGCAAAAACATGTCCGACACAGAAAGGCTTTTACCTGCTCTGTCGCGGCCGACGTACTCGCTCGTAGTATCCTTTCTGTGAAAATGTGAGCGTCTGTCTGGGTTCTCAGACATGGGCCCGTTTCGGCAGACAGGTCCGTTCTTCGAGCCAGACGAAAAAAGCTTCAGGTCAAACAGCCCTGCGTTGATTATAGCTGCCTCGCTTCGGTCAGCTGACACCCACTTGCGAGGTCCTAGTGCTCAACGGATCCTTTATTTTCACTTACCAACTCATGTTGATCTGTTTATTCATTTATATGTATTTTTTTTTCTTTCAATTGAACTTCTTCCACGTGGCAAATTTACAATAAACAATTCTCCACCATTCTTTAAAAAAAAAAAATTAAGAGCCCCTAAAGAAAAAACATGAGGTTTTGATAAAACTTTTGATAAAATACCTTCATTTCAGATGGTACTTGAAAGCAACACAAGCCACCCCAGTGGATTCGTGACTTTTCTGCTAATAGAAAAGCTGTCGAGTCTCAATAATGCAACAATAAGCCATGGATTAAATTAATGCTTATGTGATCATTAGAATCAAATATGAAATTAGTAAATAAATGATTTTTTTAATCTGTCCATAACTGTAATATA
>CAEGAE010065060.1:0-10637 GCA_903067095.1 Girardinus metallicus | reverse complement strand
TATATATATACTTGTCTCTGACTTGACTGATGCAGATATGAGAAATACAGGGATTGGCGAACCATATATTTTTTTCTTTTCTTTTTTTAGTTCCAGATTTTCTACGTATTTAATCAGGCGTCACTCATTAAACTATGAGAAATTAAACAGAAATAAATATTTATTTCCTATCTTCCACTGTGATTCTGTATCTCCAAGGTGTGGAGAGCGTTAAGCTTGAACAGTCGATAGAAGGAAAGAAGGAAAGGAACAGAGAGGAACATTCGCGCTGGTCCTGCCTCCTCTGAGTCAGCTGACCTCATTTCGTCAGTCACGTGACCTGGCCGACCGGAAGTGCTAGTGAGCGAACGCCGAGCGAGAGCTGCTGGAGTCGCTCGGCAGTTCGCCGTTATAGGCTTGTAAAATTGGAACTTCTCTCACAGCAACTTTCGTTTTAGTGTTTATATTGTGTTTTTTTTATATATATTTTTGGCTTTATTTTAACCCTAATGGCAGCGACAACACGGCGGGACTCCTCTGGTAAAGTGTTAAATGTTAATTTTTTTATGTGTTTTTCCCGTTACTCTGCAATGTTTCCCTTATCTGTACGGTTTTTACGCAGTTTGGTTTTCTATTTAGATAAGGTAAGCCAGTTTTAGCTGGTTTTGGTATGTGAAATGCAACAAGTAGGTAAGAGAAATATTAATAGTCATTCGGTGTTTTTCTGCTAACAGGCAGTAGCGTTTGTGTGTTTTGGTTTTGTTGACTGCATGTTCAGCTGGAAAACAGTCATCATGAGATCATCACAGCTGAAAACACTGCAGTAAATCTATCAGTCAGAGACAATTAAGGGAGCCAGATAAACGGTATGTCAGATAAACACAAAGTTAGGTCAGACTGGGCTTTAAATCTAACTATTAGTGGCATCACTGTTGAGGTTTTAGCTGTAATTATTGGATCACCTGATGTAATAACAACCACTGAGAGGTTGCGGAATGTTTCTGTGTTTTTTTTCTTTATGTTAGGTCAGGCTGTTGGATCATCCATGTCCCAACATGTGAATGTTTTCATGCAGAATAATCACTTTCCAGGCCATAAGCTTCTTACATGCATGGTTGAGTTTGCAGTTCTGTTAAAGAGTGTTGATGATGGCTGGAGTTGGGTTTTCCAGCTGCAGCTTCCTTCTCCTTTAGACACTATTGAATTGTGCATAATATTTATTTCACAGTCTGAAATAAATAATTCGAAAACCTTAAGCACGTATCAGATCTTTCCTGATCTCTGCTGTTTGCGAGGCTTTGACCTGCTGCTGCCGATTTTAGTTGATTCAATTATTCTCTAAAAAGAACAGTTAGTAACTTTTAAATTACTTTTTTGGCTTTCCTGCCACGAGCCGCCATAACTAGGAGCAGCACAGTGCGCCATGTGAGAGAGAGCAGTTGCTTTAAAACAGGGTTTTTGGTGTTATTTTAAATCAAAAGAAGAAGTATCCTACGTTGTCCCACAGTGGAAAGATCCAGGTTTAACAGCAGAAAAGAGACTGTGCATTGTGTAGATTCACACAAATATAAAAGTATTCAAATATAAAAACAACATTGAGAATGATATATTGTCCAGTAAAGGTTAGATTGTGATATAAAATACTGTACAGTTACCAAAAGTGGAATCCTCAGATTCAAGCAATGAGCAATAAATTAGGATTTTTTTTTTTCGCAAATGTACATAACATGTATTTTTGCATTAGAGACAACAGTACATGATAATGCATGTAATGTATGACATAAAAACTGATATTTGCAAATACCAGCAGAAATGGTTTCACTTTTTATGGCTGTGCAATGGTCAAAAAAGAAAAATGCCCTTCCTTTTAATGTTTTTAAAAAAAAACATTTCAACTTTTGTGGTGTGGTTTTAACTGTGGAAAAAAAAAAGCTATTTAAAAGGAAATGCAAAGAAAACATATCAAATCCTCTCTGCATCAACAAGATAATAAAGAAAATATATAAATTTGAATCTTCTCACAGTAACAACTCCTATATAAAAGCATCTTTTATCACACCTGGGCTCTGCTAAAACGTTAATGTTTCTCTTGGGTTACAGCTTTTGCTTTCCAGCAGCTACATGTTGCTAAAAAGCAAAGGATGTCTTTCAAAGTTCTAAATCTACAGATCAGTTTTTTGTGTTTTAAGTTCTCTAGCTTTGGTGTCGGCACACGTTTTGAGCTGTGGGTTGCCTTTTGCTTTTGGATGAGCAGATTAGACGCGAGCACTGAGCTGTTATCGTTTCCAGTCATGCCTGACTGACTGGCTGCCACGTCGTTTTATCTGTAAAGGAGACAGTGAACCAGAAGAACCGGATATTTTCAGAGGTTTGCTCGGTTCAAGTTTCTGTGCGCCTTTCGTATTGAACCTGGTGGCACAGTCTAGAAATCAGTTTTTGTTTGACTGATGGCTATCTGCCGTGGCGATTGACACGCTCTTCTGATCGCAGATATGAGGCATGTTTGATTCTTTTGGTGTGGTGAGCATCCAGAACCTGCTGCCTTTACAGCTGAATTCATTTTGAACGTAGAGCAGATTAGTAAACTCAAGCCAAGCTGCTCGTTTGTCAGGTTTTTCAGTTTGTATTTCTGTCTAAATTTCGTCAGGTGTCGACACGGGAAGTGACCCTTTAAATTTGGTTTTGGTGTGTTGCTGGAATCCAAGTTTGGTACATGTGTGGTGAATATATACCACACATGTTTTTTTCCTTATGTCAAAACTTAAAATGGCTTTTCAAAGTGGATATTTTTTTTGAAAAATTTTTTTTTTTGACATATAAATATTTATTCTGTTCTCAACAACATCCTGATTATTTTTATTATTATTTTTATTTATATTATTGCAATAACCACACTATTCAGCCTGCATCAGATGTTGTATTTCAGAACGACAGCCGTGTGTAGACAAGTTTTGAGACGATTAATCCTGACAAATCACTTTGAAATAATCATAAACTAATTTAATAATCAATTAATTGTTAACTGGATTATACAGACTCAAAAGAATCCTATATATTGAAAGAACAACACACTCAGAGAAGTAATCAAGCAAAAACTATACAAAAAGAATATACATTTTGCATTTAAGATAAAAAAAACGTTTTTTTTGTGAAATCTCCTCGAATGTTTTCACTTCACCTGATTCAAATTCTGTAAATAAATCTTTTCTTAACCACTTGTTAAATACAGTTATTGTTTAATCCAAAAGTAATCAACAGATTAGCCCTACAATTTATTGAAGTCAATGGCTGAGCTTTACAAGTTTTTTTTTTTTTATGATTTGCTATAAATGATGAAGCTAAAGGAATGCTTTGTTGTTGCATTTTAGGCAATAAAATGTCTATTTTCTAATTTAAAAAGGAGTTTAGAAATTTGTTTACATCTTTAATTTATTTCTAATATTATAAAAAACAAAGACTTAAATGAATTCTTTTTTTGTCTGATTAATCGTCAGAAAAATCCAGTCTCTCCTAAAATAATAAACAGTTTTTTCTTTTATTTTTTACCTCTGCTGCTTTATAAACCCGCTGAAGGAAACAAACCGCGGTTCCACCTGATAGACGTTGACTCAGAACAATTGACAGCATCTCAAACATTCCAGCTGAACACTTTTTCACACAATGAACTTTCATCTTAATTAAAGTTTATGCTGAGTAATGCTGAACCCAAAGCAGCTCATCTGTTCCTATTTCACTTCCCATTTGCAGCATGCGTGCTGGTAACCCTGCTGACTTTCTCGGACTCTGACAGGTCGCTGAGTCTTAGCGGATGACTCTTCTTCGTTAATGGGAACTTTAATTAATTTCCCTCATGTCATCATCACCTGCTCAAAAGCTTGACCTACTTTGGAGTTTAAAACCAACAGCCGGGGTCAAATTGTAGTCGAACAAACTGAATGTTCTTGACGTCTTTCCAACAGCTTGTCCATGAGAGGGAAAAAAAAACACGTGACAAGTATTAGGAATAATAAGCCCACTCTGTGCTGAGTGGTTTCCCTGTTTCCAATCATAAACTGGCTGCTCTGTTATCTGTACCACAGATTTACCAAAAAGAACGTGTCTACTTGTCTGAAATTTCTTTTTAGAACATCTGGATTCTCTTGATCACTTTTGTTTTGCACGGACCACAAACTTCCCACAAACAAGAGAGACAAATTCAGCTGTTTAGAGACGTGCCGTTAAAACTCCAGGAAGTCACGGACTGTTTTTGAGGAATAATAAAGAAGTCAACTCCATATACTGACCAGCAGTTGTCAGATTGTCTCCTAGTTTTACTTTTTTTTTTTTTTTTAATTCATTTAACCTTTATTTAACCAGGTGAGTTATTAAGAACGGATTTTTATTTACAGTGTCGACCTGACAGTAGGGAAGAACAAATAGGAAGATCAAGCAGCACACTTTTACTCTTCGACATTAGTAATGTTGTTGAGGTCATAAAGCACTAAAAGCACAAATACTGAGACAAATTCATAAGATAAAATTGGCATTTAGCTGAAACATGTACAGGTTTTAGACAGCATCTTTTTTAAGAAAATCTTTCTATTCATACAAAGGCTTAGCTTAATGCTTTTTGTGGTTTATTCCAGTCGTTTGGTTACCTAGCAACAACCTGTTGAGTAACTTGCACAGCAGCATGCATGCTGGTAACCCTGCTGAGGTTTCACCTCTGTTCTTCATCACTGCATAAAAATAAGAGTGAAAACTGTGGATAAAACTCTACCAGTTTGGCAGCATTTCAGATATTGAAAACAACAAAAAAAAAAAATTCAATAATATTGACATGAAATGCTTATATCCTGACGTGTTTTTCAGCCATATCGTCCAATCGTATCCTGAAGTCGTATTGATATATTTTTACTGATGGTTGCTATATGCTTCAGTTGAGTTGAGTCCCGTCTCTGGCTGTTCTTTTACTGAAACACTAATAATAATAATAAAAAAAAAAAAGACATAGATTTTTCTTCTGTCACATTTCTACTTCTAGATATGGGCTCACACACAGCAGGCTCTTAAAAAGATGGTTCCTCTTCGGTTTTGCTGATGTGTGTTATTGCACACTGAAGGAATAAGTTGCACTTTTGCAACTCTTTCAGTGAGTGAAGGTAGAAAACAGCTTTTTTTTTTTTTTTGGCCACTTCAGAGGATTACTCTTATGACGTAGACAGTAAGAGTCGTTGCAATCTTGGATTTTTGATGTCATGCAGCAGAGCTGCACGCAGACACATGGGAGGTGTCAGACTGAGGGTAAAGTGATAGAACTTGAACGCTTGTTATTGATGCTGGTCTGTAAAGCAGATGGCACGCCTTTGACAAAAATATATGTTTAAATCGTTTTCGACATACATCATTTCTGGGTGGATTCTCTACGACTGGATCTGGTTTACGCTTTCCTCCCCATTTCTTTTCTTTTACCGACACAATTTTGGATGCAAATTGAAACCTGTTTGAGTTGTTACATTGTTTGTTGGTTTTAAATAGCAGAGACTGACTTGGCAAGGCTGACCTTCAGGATCTACACCACTGATATGATATGCAACTCTTGTAAAGCTGCCAGTTTGTTGACATTAATTTGTGCTGTAACGGCCCAGCATTGGCCAACACCGGCGTATTTTCATTTTTACTTCCTATTTAGCTCTGGACATGTGACTACATGTCAAGTTTATTTGTATAACTCAAATGGGTTTTAGCCTTGATTTATAGAGCTTCAGTGTTTCAGCAGTTTTACAGTTTTCTGGAAGTTTCTTCCAGACTGGTGGGGCATAAAAACTGAATGCTACTTCTCTATTTTTTGGTTTTGTGTGAGTGAGTTGGCTGTTTGTTCACACCTCTGTGCTTTACAACAAAACTACACATTATAAATTGAGCCAAAAAGGCTGAAGAAGTCCAATCATTGCATTAAACTTGACATGTTGACACATGTCCAGAATATAATCACAGTAGCACCACAAAGTCCATATGACCCACCCCTCTCTATACGTGTTGTCTCTGCTCTGTCATTATTTATTAAATAGTTATTTATTAATTATTGTTTTGTTATGTATAACAAATAATCCATGACCAAAAACTTGGAAATCTGACATCCCTAATTTAAAATCTAAAATAATCCTATTCCTCCCAGTGTCAATTGTTTTAATACAGCCTTAAGTAGTTCAACTTGTAACACAAACTTCAATGTTTGTGTTGGGATTTTTTTTTTGTTTGAGCAGGCTGCAACTTGTGCACAACTATAAGAAGGAAAGCAAAACCTGAATTGTTTTTTTTTTTTTGTTCATTTGTATTCAGCCTTATCAAGTACAGCATTCATATTTTCAAATTTGAATTCATTTATTTATTTATTTATTTATTTATAAAGCACTTTAAAAGCCAAAGGCAACCAAAATGCTGTACAGGTCAATAAGAAAATGCAAAGTTCACAATTGCGTGCTACTTTTGTTGCTCTATCTCATCAAATGCCGACAAAATATGCTGACGTTTGTTATACATATGTGATAAAATCTTAAGAAGTATACAAACTTTCCTTAGGCTCAACAGAGGAGTTTAGGAACAGAAACAGAAAATTAAAACATGGATATTAACCATATGGAAAAAAGAAATAGAAAAAACATATAAAAAATAAGACTTATGTTGTCTTCAGTATATGTTTTGTATATTGTACAATATAAGGGATATAGGATTTACTCTTGAAAGTGGCCACTTTTGCATTTATTTCATACAATATAAGTAAGTACTCAAATTATATAAGTTTAATTTTGTATAAAAAAATTAGTAAGGGGCTTATACTTGGCATCAGTGTGTTATGCAATAAATATAAGATAAAAAAAAGCCTTATAAGAATTATATACATCTTTTCCATATGGGTAAATACATTTCCATAAATATTTATTTGAGATATTTTAATTTTTAGCAAGACTAAGTTTAATCAACATTTAGTTAATCAGTACTTTTGGTTTGAGATGGTTTCTCTGTATTTCTCTTTAAATCCTGTTAGGATGACATACGAGTCTTTTGTTAAAACAGATTTTATTTCAGAAAATCCCAACATATCAGAGTAAAGTGGCTCTTACATTGCATTTCTTTTGCCCCAGCAGAGCATACAGGCCTGTTCTCTTCAGTGACCCACTATGGCTCCACAGAAAACTGCAGTGACCATCAAGCAAACAGCAACGACAGCAACCACAACAAGCAGAACTTTCCCACGGCAGCAGCAGGTCACTGGGTCGGGGCCGATCAGGAGGAGGAGGCCATTCGCAGGAAGCTGAAGTACTTCTTCATGAGTCCATGTGATAAATATCACGCCAAAGGACGCAAACCCTTCAAGCTGGTCCTGCAGGTGCTGAAGATATTTATTGTCACAGCTCAGGTACATCAAAAATTTCCTCCGTTTGTTTCTCTACTGCATTTTGCAGCAGGTTTTTTAATCATCATCAAGTTTTTTTTAAATAGGCAAATGGAGAGGGCACACTATGGTCCATGTGCAGCAGTTGGCAAGGCATCCTGAGACATTATGAAGTGCTTAAACTATGGGACTCTAAGACTCTAAGAGTTATTTTCTTTGTAACGCAGCCGTAAGAAGTATTTCCTCCCTTACAGACTTCTTCTGTTGGTGTTTTGCTTTTACATGTGAATAATTCAGATTATAAAGATAATATTAGACAAATGTAACCTGAACAAATGCAAAAAGCAGTTGTCAAATTATTGCTTCAGTTTTCAAACCAAGCTGGCACTTCTTGGTTTGACATTATTGTTGTTGTTAGGGATGCACCGATTGCAGTTTTTTGGACAATTTCCTGTCTTTAAAACTCCTGACCTGCCGAATGCAATTTTGGCTGATACCAAATTTTTTTTGTCTGAAATGTTGCTAAATGTAGCAAGAAAGTCACTGAGTTGGCAACAGTGGGGTGACTATTGTTAGCTGCAAATGTGCAGACATGACCTGGTGGGCCGGTCTATCACTCAAACCTCTCATGGGAGAACGGAAGAGGACAGCGGTTGATTTTTAGGCTTTTGCTCAGGTAGATTGGTGGATAAGATCAGCTTCATATATAAAGAGTTCTGGTCCATTAACATTAGTTCAGATAATTTAAAAGATTGTTTTAGTTTAGCCTCTCCTGATTCCAACATCTGCTTTCTCTCTGTCCTTTTCTTTGCACCTTGTCCTCTGCAGTTAGCCGTGTTTGGCATCAGTAACCAGGTGGCCGTCACCTTCAAGGAGGAGAACACAATGACGTTCAAGCACCTCTTCCTCAAAGACTACGATCAATCCTCAGATGAGTCCTTCGCTGTTTACACCCAGCAGGACGTCTACGACCACATGTTTTATGCGATAGAAAAGGTGAGAGGACGTAAAGGACCATGAATGCCATTTTATTTGACTTTCTTTTTTTGGTTTAAACAGCGAACACTGAATGAAAATGTTGCCACCTCCTACTGAGCTGAGCTGAACTCTATAACAAAAAAATTGCAGTAGAAGTTTAATTAGATTCAGATGTAATAAGTCAAAATGATAGATAATTTTTTGCGTCTTTTGATAAAGGTTTGGGTTATTCAGAATATTTCCTTCCACTTCAGTATCTCACCTTACCCGATAACATGGTGGGGCACTACGCCTACGTCTATGACGTCGGAGTGAACAGCAGCGCCCTCTCCCTCTGCCAACAGTACTACAAGAAGGGGCGGATCGATCCAGCCAATGATACGTTCAACATAGATCCTCACATTGTCACAGGTAACACAAATCGTACCATGCAGAGTGTGAGTCGCAAACATACAAATTTTTTTCCTGAGAATTAATAAAGTTTTACTGACCAAATGAAGCCTTTTGCTAAACAGTTTTTTTTTTTTCAAGGAAATTACACAAGCAGTTCTGTCACCACCTGACTTGGAGAAATATTTGGAAATCCTCTCAGAGAATTATTAGTCTGCTTTTTTATTTTATCCATTAAAATGAAAACTAAGATTATACATGTGTGAAGTTTTATCTTGCATTGTGCCTATAAAACAGTGGAACTAAAAGTGAAATGCCAGGTTTTATGATGCCTTAAATCTTCAAGCGTCTTTTACTTTAATTTCTAAGTTTTAAAACAAAACTTTTCTCCAGAATCTGTAGGCTGCCAGGAAATGGCAGGAATTTCTACCAAGTGCTGCTTGTGCTTTACATGTGACCAGATAGAATATAATGCATCTTTATGTTACAACAAATAATTACTGAAGTTGCTTGTGAACTTACAAGGTCCAGTAGGTTGACTTCACAACAGACGCATTCAGCTTCATTGTATTTATTCTAAACAAAAGACAAAATCAAGCAGCTTCTGTCCTTGTAGATTAGATAAAATACAATAAATAACCCAAACAAACTACAAAGCAATAGCTCCCAACTAGAACATTTCTGAAGAAATTTAAACGGGGCCTGCCAAAGTGTGCCTGTTGGTTGGGACCCAGCATTCTGATGCTAAAAATTAGCATCAATGCTAACGTAAGCTACAGTGTATTCAGTAGCATGTGGAGAGGCACAAGCATGTTGAGTAACATGGACTTACTCCATTCAGCATGTTAAAATTTGTGTATAAGCTAAAATGAGACAAAATGCTAATGTTAATCTAAATGCTGTCAGTGGCATGTGGGGTACAACTATCATGTTGTCTTACATTGACTTTCTCCATTCAGAGGAACATGGCTAATAAATAAACAAAATAGCTAAAAAGGTTATCTTCGGGAAAAGGCTACTGCTAATGAGAGCCGTAGCTACATTAGCAATGTTTGTGCTAATGTTAATGCACTGCTTTCTGATTTTTGCTTTTGCAAAAGTAAAAATCAGATGTTTAACCAGAAAACGCACTCATCTCTTAGCAACAGATTAACAACAAATATTGTTATTGTTCAAAAAAACATAAGATTTCTTCTGCTCTTCTGAAATACCACTTTTATTGTGCTACTTAGCAAGATCTGTACAGTTGGTGATTTTGGCAAAACAGTGAAAATGTTTGGGGGTTTTTTGTAATTGGTGGTGAATATATTATAAAACAGACATTCAACACAAAAGTAAAAATCTGATTTATACTTCATTGCAGTTTATTACCATAAAAAAATCGCTCATCTCTTGACACCAAAATAATAACAAGTTAGGTTATTGTTTATAAAACATAAGCTCTTTTGAAATACTGCTTATCTGCTTAGACACAAGAAATTCACATTTGGTAAATTTTGCAACAGTAAAAATCAGATGTTTAATTCATGGCACTTGGTTACCAGAAAACGCTCTCGTCTCTTAGCAACAGATTAACAACAAATACTGTTATTGTTCAAAAAACATAAGATTTCTTCTGGTCTTTTGCAATGCTAATTATCTTACACTAATTACTACTTAACAAGAATTGTGCAGGTAGTGAATTTTGCAGAAAAGTGAAAATGTTTTATTTTTCTTATATATATGTATATACACTGCCTGGCCAAAAAAAAAAAGTCGCCACCAAAAAATGGTCACACTCTCTAATATTTTGTTGGGCCGCCTTTAGCTTTGATTACAGCCCGCATTCGCTGTTCAATAAGCTTCTGCAGTGTCACAAGATTTATTTCCATCCAGTGTTGCATTAATCTTTCACCAAGATCTTGTATTGATGATG
>CAEGAE010065049.1:0-40272 GCA_903067095.1 Girardinus metallicus | reverse complement strand
TTATTATTATTATTATTATTATTATTATTATTATTATTATTATTATTATTATTATTATTATTGTTGTTGTTGCTTTTAATAGGCTGTGTACTAGAATATTTCCAGTTTATTCTAGTGAGTTATTATAGCATCTATGTAATATTTATTTTATATTGGTTTAATATGCGCCGCTCAAAATTACATTCATTTAAATTCAGTTTGTCATTTTGTTTGATTTAATTTCATTTCAATACTTTGGGTATGTTTTTTTTTTTTTTTTTTTTTTTTACTTTTCAGTTTTTTTATTTAGCATTTGAAGCCCAAAACATTATTTTATGTTTTTAGATTATAAGTTTCTCTTCCACGTTAGCGAGGGACAAATAGCTCGTATAGGAGAAAAATTAAGCAATTCTGTCTAGAAAAACTTACTTCAAAATAAAAGAAAATAAGTAAAATTGTGAAGCAAAATTAACTGTCCGACAAAATAAAAAAATAAAGAAAAGCATTGTAGGTCTATAAGGCTTTATATCTCGCTTGTACTTTATTTCTAAAACTGCAACTTCAAAAACATTAAACTTTTTAGTTTTCTTGGTTGTTTTCCTGAACTTCTATTGTTTAATTCGTAAATTGACCTCTAGATGTGCACTTATTTCAGTGTTTATAAACTAAAGAAAAACTGGAACAATCTATTGTTTTCCTTATATTAACGGTTTGGAAAATTATGGCTAAATGGTGACACATTAGGCATAAATAAATACATTTCTCGACACTTTCCAGGCCAGAATCTAAAGCTGAACATCTACTTTGTCCAGATTTTCTGGAAAGTCTTGGCGGTGTAAATATCTGTAAACAGCGTCTGGTAAGCATCATTTTAGCCATGAGGGCCTATATATGTTTCTTGTTTGGGGAATAATGGAGAAAGGGAGAGAACAGGCATAGCGTCCCTGCAGCCAATCAGAAGCCTCTGCGCCTCTGGGAACAGGAAGCCCAAAATGACCAGCTCTCTGTAGAAACCATTCATTATTTTTAAGCAAGTTATTGGGAGAGCTGGGATCGTAACCCCAGGGCTAATTATTGAGGCTCTTTCCAGACCTGCAGAGAGAAAAAACAAAAAACAACAAAAAAGAAAAAAAACAAGCATTTCTGCTTTCCGAGCGTTTTACCACAACGGTCTAATCAAACGGTTAAACATCTGCAGGAACATTAAGCGCTGCAGGCGCGTCTCCAATTCACCTGTTGGACTTTTAGTTAATAAAACAGTGTCCAATTTCCAGACTTTTCTGCAATTAAAATATTTTTCCAAACCGAGTTTTCTTAGGTAATGTTTTTTGTTCATGCATAGAAGAATTTATTACAGCTGTTGCAGACATTTTATTATTATTTTTGACTAAAATAGCATCTGAAATAAAGCAACGATTGTTTTAATAAGCAAAGCTTAGACACGTAGCCTATAAAACTACATTCTTTGTACTTGACCATGTATGATTATCTTGAGTTTAATTTGATCTTTTTCTAGTCCTCTGAATAGGGTAAAATTTATGGAAAATGTTGAACATTTTTCTAATTAAATAATCGAGGTGAGTTTATCTGCATTAATCAAGAGGAAAGAAAAGGAAATTGCTAACTTTTTACTCTTTAGTTTGAAAATCATGAAAGAATATATAAATCATCTGCCTCTCTGCCTGCATTAATTAACAACCAGCTAGTAAAGTGTCACATGACGGATTTTACAAGGTTCAGAGTAGGTGTTGGCCAACATGCATACAAACCTCCAGTCCTGTCAGAAAGCTGGAAATACACCAGAACCACCAACTCATTACCTGCAAGAAACCATGACAGGGATATCCCTGCATTCTGCTCTAAGCCTGCAGAGCTTTGATTTATATTTTTAAAATAAGTTTGCATCCTTTTTGGTTACCGAGCAAGACATTCCTGACAGAATTCAAGGTATTTTAAATATTTGCATTTCTAAAGCTTTTTCCAAGACAATGTTCAGCATTATGGAATAAGTCATGCAATAAAAAATATAGCCAGCGGAGATACAGCTTTATTGAACTAAAGGCTTATAGGACTTCCAGACTATCTTTCTGGAACTGCTGTTTTTCTCTCTTTGATTGCTTCTGAAATCCGCCAAGAATTTATATCTCTTAAACCTTTTCAGATTTTTTTCCACATTACAGCTATAAATTTGTGAAAGACAAAATGATATCTGGTTCTTAATTATGATTATACCCAAAAATAAAGACAATCCAACCCACCTAGTTATTGAACAGAGTTGTGCTGAACATAATTTAAACCCAGACAAGCCACAACTGCAAAACTTTACCAAGATATGGCTGTCTATCAGGCAAGCTGGGCAAAGAGAGCATCAGAGAAACAGTAACTCTGCAGAGATCCAAAGTTCTGACGGGAAAATCTGTCAGCGGCCCAAAAACTAGATGTACACTTTATAAATCTGGCTTTTAAGAGTGGCGTTAGGAAAACAATTTTGAGAGAAATTCAGAAGAACTCCTATTCAAAGTTTGCCACAAGCCATGTAGCAGGAAGGTGATCAGGTCTGATGAGATAAACTTGGTTTTGCCTTTTCCCAGGAGGAAAACTGCACATCACTCTGAACACCATCCTAAAAGGTGAAAGCTTCACCTCAGCTTACCAATTATTAGTGGGCTGTTAATTACCAAGAACACACATGACAGTTTCTGGTTGTAACAAGACAATAGATGGAGAATTTAAAAGAGCGAAGCCAAATTGCAAATTTACAACTCAAGTTGAAGTCTGGAATCTACTGCAAAGTTGCATTTCTAAAATCATGCCAAATCTATTATGAGACCCGAGACTCTTATTTCATTTATTTTTTGTTAATGCAAAGTCTGTTTGCGGTTTCAGATCACACAACTAAAGATTGAGAACAACCCGTTTGCAAAAGGCTTTCGTGGAAGCGATGACATGGAATTACACCGGATGTCCAGAATGCAAAGGTAACTGCAGCCGGGATGTTATTTTGTTAAATTTAAAAAGAAGTTCCCTTAAAAATCCTTGATCTTTAATATTTGGAAATTCTTACACATGCGGAATGATGTCAAATGAGCAGATAAATGTCACTTTAGTTCAGCCGGAATCAGAATGTCACTTAACAAGCCCCACTTTAATCCTTCAGTCAGCGACTTCCAAGCCAGTAATGAGTGTAACTTTCAGTGAGTGTTATTTTCAGTGATGTAAGTGTAGTTCTTGACCATTAGCCAGCTTTCATGGTGAAGACTTTTATGACTGATCTGGCAGAACCTCTGAAATGAAACTGTAACATCCCTCTTCCACAGAGAATTTTTTTTTTGTTCTTTTAACTGAACTGCTTTTGTGTCTCCTGCGTGTATGCATGCGTGTGTGTTTGTGTGTTGCACTGGTGAATATCGCTCGGTCAGGCAGCCAAGGCGGTACGCAGCCACTTTGCTCTCTGTTATTCAGTCCAGATGAGGGATGGAGCTGGAGTCCGTGCTGTGCGGAGAAACACTTTTTCAAAGGGGAAAATCTGGTTTTGAAATACCCCCATCACCCTGGTTTTGGGGGGAAACTGAAGGGTTTTTCAAGTGGAGAAGTCCCAAATCAGACAAAACTTGGAAAGTTGTTTGTCTTTTTCCAGGAGGTGTTGTAATCCCACATCCGTTGCCGTGAATACTTTCTTGAGTTACGGCACACTGAGATAGATTTTAATTCAATATCAGCAAGAAAAAAAAATTGGAGAATTAAAAAAAAAACAAAAAAAAACTGTATTTTCATGTGAAAATATCCACATTACGTTACTTTAATTAGCGCAATAACTGCAAATCCAAAAAGTGATAAGAATGTAAGCCACTATCAGTCTTACATGAATTTGCTCAGCCTTTGTCTGCAGTAAGCGTTGCACGTCTGCTTCTGGTTACTCTAAAGAGAGAGCTTATTGAAAAACCAGGTCACTTTTTCAACTGATGCTACACCAAAAAACAAAGAACCAAAAAGCAGAGCAATGATGCAACAATGAATTCTGTGAATTATTCTGATGAAAATCCTGTATTAGTAGAAGGGTTTTTTGTTTTTTTTTTCCCACAGAAGCATCTCTGTGTTTCTAGAGTGTCCTTTCCAAACTAAATGTCCAGTGGATTGAACCTTTCAGTTGCAGTCTTTTACTGAGCCTGTTTGGCACATACAGATAATTACTAATAAATTTTCTGTGCGCACACACACAGCACCAAAGAGTACCCAGTAGTGCCTCGCAGCACGGTGCGACAGAGGGTCGGCTCCAGCCACAGTCCGTTCAGCGGGGACATCCAGGGAATGGCTACACCCAGCACCCTGAGCTCCCAGTACTCCCAGTGTGAAAATGGGGTCACAAGCACCTCCCAGGACTTGCTGCCTCAGTCTGGCTCCTACCCACTTCCACATGAGCATGGACAAGATTACTGCATCAAGAGAAAAGGTATGACACTGTGCAGTGATATGAGCCATGCAGGGATTTTATCTATTGTGCCACACCATGTTCAATGAAGGAGATATTTAATTGTGACAGTTACAGGTATCTTTAATAGCCCTGACAATTAAACAGCCTATGTTACATCAATTCCAAACTTCCCAAAAGCCTGAATACCCCATGAACTTTTCACATATAGTCACAAACCTCTAGATGTCATTTCTAACATTTTCTAAAAAACCTCTTAGTTAATTATATAAATGCAAATTAACCAAGTGCTCTGTCTGCAAACCAAACCACAAAGTAATCATTCTCCCAATATACTAAGGACATATATGAAACGCACTTAATGACATCCATCAAACTGCAAAGGGTTAAAAAAAACAACATTTGCAATGGCTGAGTATGCCACAGTGAGAGTTATAAGCCATAAATGGAGAAGACATGGAACAGTGGTGAGCCTTCCCGGTAGTGATCAGCCTACCTTATTCAAAGAGCATTCATAGGACTCATCCAGGAGCTCACAGAAAGAAAAAAAAAAAAACATTAAAAGCCTGGAGTGTCTTGGTTAAGCCTCAGTTAAAGTCAGTGTTTATTATTCAACATTAAGGAATTTATTTTGTTTCTGTGGAAGGCCCTTCTAGAATAACAAAGTTGTTTGCTTCTTTAATTTTACCAACAGCGGATGATGACTGTCATTCAGGCGAACACGGCTATAAGAAGCCATACCTGGAAAGTTCTTCCAGCGAGGAGGACCACTACTATGGTCCCGTTGGCTACCACCAGAGCCTCAGCCTCGCCAGCGGGACCTACCGCAGTGAGTCCAGCCAGCGGCAGGCCTGTATGTATGCCAGCTCCACACAAGGTGCAGAACCTGTTCCCAGTTTGGAGGACATCAGCTGCAACACGTGGGCCAGCGTCTCTCCTTACGGCAGTTGTTCTGTCACCACTATGCAGCCGATGGAGAGGCTCCCCTATCAGCATTTTTCTGCTCACTTCACCTCAGGGTCTCTGGTATCCAGACTAGGAGGGGTGGGGGGCCACGCCTCTCCACAGTTGGGTGAGGGCCACCATGCAGCAATGTACCAGAGCTCCATGGCCCACCAGACTCTGGGCCGCCAGTGCAGTCCTGGAGCTGGGATCCAGTCACCGACAGCTGGCTTACAGGGAAACGAGTACCTCTATGCACACGGCATACCACGCACTCTATCGCCACACCAGTATCACTCTGTACATAGTGTAAGCATCATGCCAGAGTGGAGTGAGAACAGCTAAGAATCGAACAACTGCATACAATGAAAAGGAAACGAAAGAAAATGGACCAAGTAAGGCAACATTGGGTCAGTTATATTTATATTTCCAAGGACTTGTTGCAGTTAATCTTAAAATGAACGATATTTCTTCATTGAGGAAAGTTGATATTCATTGGGTGATTTACCAGGAGATAAGTGGGCATCTTATCAAGTAGGACGTTTAGCAGAATCTGCACTTATAAACAAGCAACATGAACAAACAAAAACATTGGGCTGGATCAGAACACTCATGAAGCCTGCTCAAGTGCAGAGGAAGCTGACACTGAACAGAGCAGAAATGCTTCAGATGCTTGGCCAGGAGGCTCCAGGTTAAAGGTGTTTTTCTGCAGCGTTTTGTTTTGAATGATAGCAGAAAGCTGTTGTATTTCCTGAATGTTTGTCCTTTCTCACATTTTCCTGACTGACATTTTTGTAGCAAATTTACATTGTAAAAAAAGAAAAACTAAAGACAGGGCTTAGTGTCAGTTTTGTTGTGGCTCTTTGGTCAATGTGGTTTTTCTTTAAATCAGAAAGATGGTTTTATTTGCTTATAGGTAGACTCATTTATTTACATTCAAGTCAAATACCTCATATCAATTTTATTAAGTTTATGAGACAATACCTTGTAAACATATATATACCTCTTAAATATTTTCACAATTCACTTCAGTGTACTTATTGGGATTTTATGAAATAGCCCAATGAAAAGTAGTGCATAATTGTGAAAGTGTCATAAAAATGATGCATGGTTTTCAAAATGCTTTCTATATATAAATCTGACACATGTGGAGTATGTAATCATTAGGAGCAATTCTTTTGCACACCGACACTGAATCTGATTGCTTAAATAGCTTAATCACAATTAAATTAGATTTTCAAGGAGAAGGCATCACTTTTTTTTGTTTTTATTAAAAAAGAAAAGCCAAATGTAGAGTGATTGTTTGATTTTACATGTTTTGAAATAAACATGGAATACTTAAAGTATTCAGATTTCCGTAGAAACGTGATCTTTAATTTCAGGATCAACAATGGGATAAGTTTTTGGATTTTTGTAGGTTAACACTTTCCAGGCTAACAGTTTACCCCCGCCCAAATCAGATGATGTTCGGAGTGATCAGTTTTCCACCTCACCTAGAGTTTTTCCGTAAGACATGCAGGTATCCCCTACATGTCTTGTGCAAATAGGAATGTGCCAACAGGGTTTCTTGTGGTTTTCTTTCACCAATGACTTTCTTGCAACTCTCCCATAAAGGCCATATTTGAAGAATCCACATGTCAGATTCTCAAAGCTAAACTGCAGGCCTCTTTAGCTATCCTTGAGTTAGTTAAAGGGATAGTCAACTCCCTTTAGCGATCCTGTATACTTTGATTAATTCTCTCCCTGTCCGGCCTGTTGGACGGACATGCCTTTGTAAGTTTGCAGCTGTGCCATAGTCTTGATGATGAATTGAACAATGTTCCAGAAGTTTTTTAAACCTTGGGACATTGTTTATCACAACCCTGCTTGAAAACTGACAGTTATGTTAACAGTTTTCTTTCATCTGTCCATGCAATTTATACAAGTTGATTTTTTAAATGAACCTATGTATCTTTCTCTGTTCACTCCACAATTATGCACAACTTTATTTTTATTCAAACCCAGAAAATCCCAATGAAATATCCAGTAGCCGTTTCTGCAATGAAGAAAAGTTCAAGGAGTGTTAATAGTTGTTAAAGGCACTGTGCAAATTGGGCAACAATTCTGCCATAGAAATAATAGCATCGTCACAGGGGCTTTTACCACACCTATTGCTGCTGAATGCATTCAAGATTTGATAGGCATCTCAATATCATGCCGACTCTCTCCCAAACATATTCTAGGAAAAGCTACATTGTGGCACATATTTTTTGTGCATGAAATTATATTAATTTAGGATTTATTTTTAGTTTAATTTTTGTTCCAGTAATTATCCCAATATTCAGCCATCTTCTATTCCTAGGGTTTATTGAGCTATTTCAATCTTAGGACTGAGATTGCAGGGTTAGTGGAGTATGATTTTTATATGATTGTGTCAAACTGTCTTCTGCAGTAAATATGTAAACTATATGCATTCTACGCATACTATACCAACCTTTCACCAGAACCCCACTATAAAACTTTTGAACTAGCCCTTTAAAAACATTTAAATAATACATGTTTATTAAATAAATGAAGGATTTAGACTTATCACATTTTGATACACCATATTTAATTCTGAATGATGTTTGTATGACAACAAATTGCCGCTCTTAACAAATAGCTATGAGTCAGGTTTACTAAGATGGTCCTCATGTTGAGATATAATGATACATGCAATGAAGCTGTTACTGCTGTTGCAATGAAGACACAGACTTGATATGCAACATTTTGTATCGGTGAGGAGATTAAAGATTAAATCAGAAAAAGCAAAATGATTTAAGAAAGTATTTGAAGGGAACCTTCTACAATAATTAATTTTTTCATGACGCAAAAGAACAAGAGTTTCAGAAGATAACGCTAAATGGATTAAAACAAATGGGATCATTTTGGGTTTAAATTTTCTTAGGAGTATGCAAAGGAAACTGCTGTTTTTGTAATGCTAATTGTGCTAAACACCTAGATTCCTAATATAAGAAGCAAAACAATAATGCCATCATTTTTGTGGACAGCAATTGCTCGCTTGCAAATGTAGCATGAATTCAGTTTTGTCGACAATGAAAAGAATAGTAGCCCCTACAGATGCGATTCCTGGAAAATCCAGGAATCGCAAACTGACTCCATAATTTTAATTGCAAAGAAAATTTAAATATTGTGCATCTTAAAAAAATACAATTCTTCATAACCTGCTCCCATTGCATTCATATTGGAAAAGGATGACTGGGAACACTATAAAAATGCCACTTTAGTTGGAGTACCCCAAATTTAAGAAGAATAAAATAAGGTTTTACTATATCGTTAGGAGCTACTCCTTTGTCCTATTTGAATTCAAATAAAATTTTACAAGGATAAATCATATCAGATTAAAAAAAAAAATCTTAACTAAATTTTCAGCTCTTATTCAAAGGCAGTTTAGTTCCTTAGAGCTTTCCATTAAATAAATAAAAAAAAGAGCGGGGGGGGGTCAATTATTTGCATAGATTTTTTTAAATATAACTGTATTATATTTCAACATAATACTGTTGAAGTATTTTAAATGAAATGCCAGTAGCTACACATACATTTAAATTGGCATTTATTTTCTTCCTTGTATGTGATGGCCAACAATAACATAGTGTGGACAACATTAAGCTTTCTGATAATGTGACTGGATATTGTATGTTTATACAAACCCATGTTGTATCAGGTAATTGTGTTTTTTGAAATATTTCACATCCAACATCAGGAAATTTCCTTCAGACAGTCAAAGATGAAAAATAGAAGTTGAGCCTGAACTTGACATGGAGCAAAAATCTGTTTCATATTTTGTGATGAGTATGTTCCGAGTTTTTTTCTTCTTTTTTACATGTGGGGGAAGGCTGAATCTCAAGTGCTTGTAGTTAATAGCATTTTTGTCAATAGTATTTATTTTTGTAACTCTGCAAATCTGCCTTCTTTGCCAGGTTTAAAGATGGTTGGCCCAGTTTATTTTTTTTTTTCATAGTCCACTTTTTATGATTGTACAGGATTTTCTAATCATACTTATATAGAATATAGGAAAATTATTATTATACAGCTGTCAAGAAGTATCCAAGACTGAACAAAGGAGAACATACCTAACTTTGTAAATAAGCATGTACATAGTAAAATACCCTCAATAAATGTAAAAATTTAAAGCATTTAAAGCTACTTTCCGTAGTTGATTTATTGAAACGGGAAACCTACTGAGTGATACTCATCATTTTATTGAAGAATTAAGGAATTGTTTACTTGTTTTATATTACAAATTAAATATTTCCAACAAATTTGGATAATAAGCTAGATGCATTTAGCCTGTTGAGTATGTAATATGTAAATTTGACATCAGCAGTTATACAGAGGCATTAAGTCACCTGGTACAACAACCTCATAAAATGCTCAACATTTCATGTTGAGTATTTATTTGGGGATGTCCATTGAGTTATTTTCCAGAATCTGCCTTTATATTACTGCAAGGAAATGTGGTTATGGTGGTCCCACAAATGAAACAACAAGAGGTAATACAGAATTATTCTGATTTAATCTGCTGCGATAATAGCTCTTATAAATCAACTGAAGCAAAATTAATCAGAACAATAGGTGAGAGTCAATGGAGGGGAAAAACAGTTAAAAAAAAAAAAAAACAGCCACATGAGCCCAAAATGTAACCTTTTGTCTTATATTCAAAATGCTATGTGAACACCACACTCCAGCCCAAACAAATCACCCCAACCATGAAACATGGTGCTGGCTGTTTGGGGATGCTTGTCTTCAGCATTGACAGTAAAGCTGGTTAGAGTTGATGGAAGGATGGATAGAGCTAAATGCAGGGCAACCATGTAAGATGACCTTTTAGGGCCCAACAAAAGACCTGTAACTGAATATTTAATGTGTGACAAGCCTGCACGTGCTTTAAGAATTGTAAGTATGCATGGAAACCAGACATTATCTATCATGATAACGATAGATAATGCAAATTGAAAGTCAAACACTAGCTCCAGCTCCCAAGACTTAACCGGCTCAAATGCTGTAGAAATCTATCCTCAACACCAGCTGATCATTAAAATTCTCAAGCCTCTTGTGATGTCATTGTCCCAAACAAAGCAAAATTAACTTTTTTTTTCCTCCCTTAACATGCTTTTCATAAAAAAAAAAAAAACATTTTTATTTTGCCAGATTCTGTAGAGGAAATTCAATCTCATAACCCTACTGTGTGAAACTTGTTAATGGAAAAAACAAATGCATCATGATATAGTGTCTTTAAACATCACACTGGAATAGTACAGACATGTTAAGAATACAGAAGGCTTTAGACATGAAGAATTGAACAAAAGGTCACACATGAAGTTAAAATGTTTACATGAACCTTGAAAATAGCTCAATTTTGTGCCATCTCACCATGTTATCCTCCCCATTCCTTTGTTTTTACACTTCTATTTCTCTGTCTCTGCCTCTTCATCTCTGATCCTCCCTGTGATCCTGCCCCCAATCCCTCCGTGCTCCCCTCCACTCTCTCCACCGCCCCATGGCCAAACACGATGACCCAGACTCCCTGCCTGCTTTGATGTGAGTGATGTGACCCCTGCTCTGCAGATGCCCCCACACCGCCAGCCTTATCCTCTTTGAGAGCCAGTACAGCCTACAGAGAGGACCAGTCATTAACCCTGTATAACCATCCACTGCTTAAACACATGATGCATCTCAACCCGCCCCCTATGTCCCCCTAAAGATTCACCCAAACATGCATGTGTGGGCGAGAACCGATGATGCAACAAGCTCTTTAAACATTTTAAGAACGGGTCAGCCTTTCAAAGGGAGGAGCTGGAACCTTTGGCCATTGCTTCAGTTATCATGGTCAACGGTGGACCGTCTGGTGATATGTCAGAAAGAAAATAAATGAACGCTTAATGGCCAAAAATGCCTGGATAATGAATGAAACATTCCATTTATTTGGATTATGAGTGTATATATTTTGCCACTCCAGAACTGATAGAACATTAAAAAGAAATCAAGCCTTTTATCCACAAATGCAGAAATAAACCAGTGTTTACAAATAAACCAGTGTTTAACTCCTATCTGGTGACTCAATCCTATTTTTTTTAAACTTTCATTGAAAGCAAATTGAAAACAAGCCATCTCAGAGTAATGATGAGTCATGGCCTCAGCCAACCTTAAAGCTTAAACCTAAACAAATCACAGTCTGGCTGCCCCATATGACAAAGGAGAAAAGAGCAAGAACAAGAGCATTCCTCGGGGTAGAAAAACGAGGGAGGACGGTATCTTTATTAAGATGTACTGAAACACAGATCACCACAGATGGATGAGCGCCTTGCACAAAGAGGGTTTTCAGAGAATCAAATCCATCTTGTGCAGAAGTCGCAAACATCTGCTTGAAAAGTCAAACTTTTGCATCTTTGTCTTTCATTAGTGACATGAACCCCCCTTTTGAAACTGCTCGGACAGCCTGCTAAGATATTATATCTAAAAAAATCAGCATATGCTACAAAAAAAGATATGAAAATGTGGGCGTCAATCAGCAGTTCATCTGGGAAATCGACTTAAGAGGCCAAATGCTAATATTGTTTTAGCCGGAAGACTAAAATAAAGTATAACACACTTTTACCGGCACATTCCCAGGGGTGATGTTTATACCTGGCCTGAGGCTTCTTGCGCTTGTGCTGGTCAGTATGGAGCTAGCAGAGTCTTTCATCAGATAACACATTTTCTGGTTCATGTAAAGATGTCCAGCATATCAACAAAGACATGAGTCACAGTGATGTGAAATATGTATCTGCGCACGGCAGCCGCTTTCACCTCCAGCCATGACAACAACAAAAAAAAAAAAAAGCCTGACATGGGAGAGCAGACCATTCAGTCTTTCAGCACCATTTCTGGCCAGAATCCTGAGGGAAGAGTGGGAGGAGAACGGGAGGCCACTGAGCGTCCTCCGGGGGAGGCAGACAGGGATGGGGCAGTGTTGAAAGGGTGAGAACCGGCATGTCTCAAAGAGCGGAGCAGAACCCAGTGAGCTGTATTCATGTTAACGTATGAAGTAAAAATGCTCTCTGTGCAGTTTTGGACACCAGGAAGGAACCACCAGGGTGTACTGCAAAACTATTTCTGAGTTGGCTGAGATCTTTTGTAATAATTAAAAAAACATAGCACACATCAATCAACATGAGCATTTATTCCCATGTGCCTAATTTAACCGTAGCTTAACTTCCATCTGCAGTCTCTGGGAAGTAATGGTATGAAAACAAGACAAAACTTTATATTGTATAATTTGTTAAATTACAAAATAATGAACAAAAATGTGGCAAATAAAATATGCAGCAATCACTAAACTACATGTGATGACAGATTTGTTTGGTTAACAACCAATGTTTTATGAATTTAGAAAACTGCCTCCAAGACATAGTTTTTCTTTTTATTTTGTGGGTAAAGCATTTAAAGCATGAGCTCCCTGCAAAGAAAGCTTAATAAAAAGATCTTTACCTGATCTTCTGGTTATAGCTCCTGTGTACACATTTTGATTTTTACTTAATTGAAATTATTCAGGGACAAAAAAGATCGCACAGACTAATAGAATATACTATTCCTTATACAAGTTTTCCCAAGCTACATACTGATGTTAAATGAAAACTGTCCACTGGTTGTATAAGTCTGACTGAAAGTCTATAAATCTTCTTTTTATATTGTGTCTATTGTTTGTAATCTTTCCTGTGTGAATCCAACTTATAAGATAATGCGAGAGAATCATGCATATGTGTGAAGCTTCAGTATTTACATAAATAATTGTTGCGTCTAAAAAGCATCATCCAACAGTTCTTTTCCAAATGTCCTGCACCTCTTTCCATTTTGCCTAAATAACCCAATCTTTTTATATTTTGTTCTCCAGAAGGTTTTTAACATTTTCCTATTGACTAGATACACATTTCAGTCAAGCTGGGTGGAGTCAGTTTTGGAGCAAACATTTCTTTCTTCTTCATTATTTCTCTGTCTTCTGAAAAAAAGAAACATTTCCATCTGAGTAGTTTCCATATTGTACATAAACAACTAGGAATGTTTGTTTTCTTCCTCAAATACACCTCATGTAGTTTTCAAGCTGTGCAAATCTCATTATCAAGTTTTTCTTCAAACATCCCACAATTTCCTCCTAAGAAAAAAAGATTAGTCATTTGGCGCTATTACACAAAGAACTACATAGAGTTTTGTACTAAAAGTTGACTCAAACAGTAACTTCTGAGCTTTATTTTGGCAATAAAATACCATTATTTTTAAACTTCACCTTATAAAAGTGTTGGAAAGATGTTTATAGCTATGGCTATGTTTTTACAATGTGACATTCGAGGATAAAAATTAAAAATCAAAAGTAAACTGATTGTATAGCTTAGACCATAGCATGAGAAAGAGAAAGAGAAGGCAAGAATCCTAATTAACCACAAAGTTACAGAACATGTAGATAAATAGTTGTGTTTAGAAACCCAACTTGAATTGATACCAGATTATGTTACAGTAAGTTGTGGGGATTTTTTTGTGACATGTAAATTTATGACTTCCAGCAATTTTTATCCCAAAGTCCAGGACACTTGAGAGAAATACTTATCCAAAGCAGTCATCCTTCTTTTGTTTATTGAAAACACAGTTTCTCAAAGATACAATGACATCTTGGTTGACGTTCTTTAATCACAGCCCACACTAATCAGGATTTAAATTTAACAATGTATTCACATCTGTGTCAAAGGATTCAATGTCATCTAAAAATACAATTGATTCAGCTTGTGTTCTCCACAAAAGCTAACCAAGACTAAGGGGAATTAAAGCATTTCCACTGTAAAGCAGTCCAATAGAGTTTAGATGATGTGACTAATAATGAAAACGTTTCAAACCTGCCATTGGGTCACAAAGGTAGAGTACATCATGGTCTGCTGTAGTATGAAAGCTAGGTCTCTGAAAAATTACCTCCAGTTATCTCATCAGTGGACCTGATAAGACACCAGTCTTTTTATTTTATTTTTTTTTGTTCTTGCTCCTGTCTGTGGGAATTTCAGGTACAGGCTGTAGGAAGAAAAGTCTTATTAAAGTTTCTGCATGTGGAACACATTTAGACAATCCCATTCTTCAAAATCTTGGTCATAACCTTCTGTATTAATTTGAGCATTTGTATCAGTTTTGCCATGACAAGAATTTCAACTTCTCTCAGGACTATAAATTATAATTCTCTTACCACTGCTAACCAGCTTATTAGCTCCCAGTTCTTTTCTCATCTTTTCTGACTAAAAGTAGAGTAGTACTGGGCTTTTCAAAGGTATTCATAACCTTTGCATTTTACATTTTTCATTTTGCAACAATAACTTCAGTGCTGGGATTTTATGTAGGCAAGCACAAAGTAGGAGATAATAAAGATGATTAATCTTTAGGAGATGGAAAAACCACAAGCATACCAAAGCTTGACTGACAGGAGGTCCATTGCAACTCTGCAGAAATACACTGCTAAGATGCAAAAATCTATTGACAGGATGTGACAGGATGACCATTAGCCATGCACTTCACAAATATAGGCATTAAGAAAAAAAAGGGGGGGAATGCCATTGTTGAGAGAAGGCCACATGGAGACAAGTTTCCAGCTCAACAAGGGACACGGTAAATGTGTGAAGGTATTGTGGTCAGATGAGACGAAAAATAAAGTTGAAAAATTTTAAATTGAGTGCAAAACACAATTTAAAGGCAGAAAACTAATGCTACAGACCTAAATTCAACTGAGAATTAATTCTGGCCATGCAAATAAAAATGGACAAAAATGTCAGTCTCTAGATGTGCAAAGCTGGTAGACATAAGGACAAAATGTTGCTTTTCTTGCAGTTATAATTCTACATGGTAGGTATTCAGGTATTGACTGGGGTAACCTGAATATTAATGGATCCACACATTAAAATTCTAATTTGCATTAATTTTCCTTCCATCTTTCATTGATGAAATATTTCGTGTTGCACCATCATATAAAATCCAAATTGAAAACACTGAAGCTTGTGGTTATAATCTGACAAAATGTGATTGAGTTCAAACAATATGAATACTTTTTTCAAGGCATTGTAGCAGTACTGAAGTGTATTAATGAAGGTTTGGTCAGCTTTGAAATTGCTTATGTAAAAATTCAAGTTTATTTCAAACATGTCCAGAGAGAATCATAGAACATAGTAAAATTTCCATGTCAATGCAGGCTGTCTCTCACAGCCTTCTAGACTGCATCTATACATTGCCATTTCTACACATGGCTCTAACTTTTGGTACACACTTTCCATAAAGATGTCCTTCAGCCGACTATCTTTAGTCATGTTTTTGATTCCTTCAGAAAATGGCTTTGGCTTAGACGTGTGCTCCTAGACCAACCTAAGGCCACAAGATCTAACATGTAATCTACACAACTTTTATGACAAACAAAACATAATTTAGAAGAGAATGACACACAGATTAAATCTAAGGAAGACTTATGCAAAAAACTGAAGTTACTGGAAGGCTTTGCCTGAACAAAAATGTCTGATCACTGATCACACATAATCTATTAACAGCTGGAAACAAATAATATGATCATATTAAAATGTCGACTGAGCATCACTGCGACAAGCGTGCAGGACACCCTGGTAGATAAACCTCACCGTACAGTACATATGAGCAGTGGGAAGCCTGTGACTTTCGCTGTTCTTCTACAGTATAGGAATACTCAGCAGGGAGCTCTGTAACTGCTGGGAGATCAATAACCGAGTCCATCGGATAACTGAACCTCAGGGTAGTGAGGGAACAGCTCCTCCTGACCCCTCTCTGCCTTCGGAGACAGTGTGCTATCACAGCAGGTCAATATGTCTAGAAGAAGCAGTATGGGGCCATCACATTTTGGGACACCAACCTGACTTGTCATGCGTGTTATAGCGTCAAAAAAAAAAAAAATACAGAGCAATTGTTTTAATTACATGTAAGCATGTTCTCAGAGGTTTTAGATTGCAACAGTTTATGCTTTGAATTGCCTACGCATATTTTTTGGCCCATTTTAGCATTACTGAAAGAAGAAAACTGTGATATGTCACCTTGTATATAGATTATAGTGTGTGACAGAAAAGGTTATGACCACTTATTGGATTGCTACAATTTGTCTTTGAAACACAAACAAGAGCCAACTTCAGGGAAAAATACCAGAAACAACTGCCTTTCTATTAACACCAACCTTAAATCAATAAAGGCTATTCTCCAAAGGCTCTCTCTGCTGCTTGTGGCAAGGTATCGATCTCCCTAAATGCAGGTGTCTGCATGTTGTTTTTGGAAAAACACTGGCCTTTCTGTGAGCCGGTATACTTCCACCTCCCCCTCCTTCAGCTTTTACTCCATTGGTTTCTGTGTCCAGGCACTGTGGTGAAGCAGCCAGCGTAGCACCTCCACAGAGGCCAACGTGTGACTTGATGCCATCAATAAAACCATCGTCTGAGATGGACCTCCGTCGCGTCCCGCACAGTTAGTACTGGCCCTATGCGATGAATCACCTTGATCGAGGCATGCTCTCGAGGAGGAAAAACACTCAATATCTCACCAGTTGATTTGTTTTGGATCCATACTGGTTTATGTTTGTGGGTTTTTTCATTTCTTTTTCTGCGTTTTACTTCACATCTTCAGGGTTCTGGGTTAGTCAGTTGAAAGGTCAGTGAATGAAGGACAAGAAAAAAGTTAAATGGAACAAAAACTTTAGATATTCAATGCAATAACAGGAGGAACGTAAACAAGAGAGTATTTGCTATTTGTTTACAGTTTGTTACGGGTTAGTGAAAGTTATGTAGTAATCATAGATCTACAGTGTTGAAAATGTAGGGGAAATTGTGAGAAACATCTTGAGTTCATTTCATTCTCACTGTTCTCAACCTCGTGAACAACATTGTGCAACAAAAGAACAGCAAGTGTCGGGAGCCGGCATGTTCAGTCATTTCGTTTTGTGCCCACCCCACTAAAGTGTCACAGCAAAACTTGTAGTTGCTCCTCGACTCCCCACATAAATATTCTTCTTCTGATGTTTTATGGCAGACCAACTATAAGTTGCATTTATGCCACCTAAAAAAAGCACTACGTTACTTCTAACAAGTTTATCCATCCCTCCACATTCTTCAAAAAATTACATCTCTTCTTTTCATTACACTGACTTAGAGAAGGTTTTTCACAGTTAATACTTAAGCGTATTGCCAGAAATCTGAAGGAGTTGTTACATCTGTAAAAAATTTTGTTCTGTGACGTTGGGTGATTCAGTTGTAGAGCACCTGAGGCTGTAGTCCGCTATGTAGTTGTTCTAGGTTTGATTCCCAGTCTCTGGTCATTTTCTGCATGTCTTTGCCTTCTTTTTCATCCCCATTTCCTGTCAATATACTATTCAATAGGCCACTAAAGCCAAAAGAACTTTTTTTTTTTCACATTTTAACAAATTGTGAATAAATACCTTAAAACGAGCAAACATATACAATAGAAATATTAAAATATTTTTGAAAAATGAGAGGAGCAGAACATGAAAGGCTACTTAGCACAGAGAACAGTAAGAAAAAAAGTCCTGAGAAACCAGAGTGGAGGTATATTGCTGAACTTGAGTTGAGGAGATTTTGGTAAGCATTTAACACTCTTTTTTGTGTTTAATATTCAATCTTGAAGATGCCATGTAAGCCCCGGTGATCAGTGAAATCAAGATGAAATTTACAAAATCCTGTCCATAAAGGAACAGAATCAGTTTCCAGCTGGGTTGAATAGAAACAGACTTGATTGTGAAGTAATTCTGGAGTATGTGAACTTAACCTGTCCCCTTGAATTTAAACGCAAATTGAATGATGCTGATAAAATGGCACAAACGTATTGAAGACAACAAGATGGCAAGACTTACCTGTAAACCTGCATAATCAGCTTTTATAATACTAATCTCAATCAGAACTGGTTGTTTTAGCTACAATCCCAACACTCATGTAAAACATATTTGTCTAGTTGAGCATGCCCTTAATAATTTACCAAATATGCTAATAACTGTTTTACAATTTCTTAAGGGCCAGTAAAAGCAGAAAAACACCAGTAGACATTACACTTAGCCCAACTTTTTCTGTGTGTGAGACATGAGAACACAATGGCATGGTTAGTTTACCTGGACCTCCTTTGACTCGGCCTTCCGGAAAGCAGCTTCACATCTGGTTGCCCCAGCAGCTCAGCCCAGTCCAAGGTTTTCTATAAAATTTTTATGGGTTTTCCTCAGGGAAAAGAACACACATCAAACTGTGTGTTCTTGGTTCTTCTTCTTGATTATTTTATCAGCAGTTGGCAAGAAATGTATAGTATGTATTACCCCCACCTACTGGTGTGATTGTCTATTAAATAAAATATCTTATTTTTTAGAAGTATTATTAGTAATTATATTTTGTAAATCAATTTTGTTTTCCTAAAAAACCTAATTAAAGTTTGAATATTTTTACTTTCTGAATCTTCCTGTAGTTTATCTATTAAATTAAATGTTACTTTATTTTTCTCTACATGGTTTCCTCAATTCTCTGTCATTGTTTTGCAGAACATGCCCACAGGTGAAGCTCATCAGCCTAATCAAGGCGGTGTTCCGCCTTTCCACTGTGGTGCATTTGCTTCTACGGGATATTTGACCATCAGACAAAGAACAGCTACATCACAAATTGTTTCTAAGCCAAAACCAGCATACAATGTATGGGGAATAACCCTTAATGACTTAAACATTCTACTTGTGTACTGTTTAAAACAAACCTGTACCATTACAACCCGTGCTTTTAGTGTGGGGAAGACCACTGCTATAAGTGTAAGATGCAGGGAAAAGATGACAACTCACAATTAGCTAAATTGTTTTTTGTCTGAGAATCAGCTGCTGTGTTTTTATCTTATCACTGACAGGTTCCTTGGCTTTTGTTACAACTTTGTATCTTTGCATGTATGTGTATGTGTGTGTGCGTGTGTGTGAAAAGAGTCCCAGATTTGTAAATATATCCGTGAGAACAAATGTACGTTGGTGGTCTTTTTCCTGTCTCACACTTGAATAACAAACTGGCTCATCAGCGAGATAAATATTTGATCTGTGAGATAATATCCTACGGTAAAAAGTGTCAAGATGACTAGCAGTTTATAATCATCAGTTTTTTTAGGATTTGGTATTATTCTTATCCCTGCAGAATCCCATGTTTTGTATAGAATACTGTTGGCACATCCTTACTCGGGAGGAGGTATTGCTGCAAAGACAATTGCTCAATGCAGTCAACTAATTTTTATTTGATTAACTGAATTTGACTGTGCTGTATTAAATGTGGACTTAAACCAAGGCAAGGTAACTTTTATTTAAAAAGCAGCTTTTGGTAAAAGGCACCTCAAATTTCATCATCAAGATGAAACACATCAAAACAGATTTAACAGATTTAAAAATAAAATAAAGTAAAAATCTAAGTTAATTGGGCTATGCATATCTGGATCTAAATCTGGGAATATGTCTGACTTTTAGTGAAATGAACTGTATTAAACAGAATCAACTTGGATGCTATTAAACTGGATATGAATTTGACTGTACTTGAGATGGCATTTGTTGTGAATTGGTGCTATTTGAACAAGGCACATTACCGTTTGAAACACCTCCCACTGTGTAGATATCATGTGCATGTTGGGAACACTGGTGAAGAGTTGGCTCTCTCCCACAAACACTTGACAGCAAACAGGAACAGAATGGAAGACACCCTGTGGATCCATATCTTAGCAGAATGTCCTATCAAGATGGATGTGTCTGGGAGACAAAAAATAGCTACCTTCACTGATGGGACAATAGGCAGACATCTGCTAGGGTAAAGAGTTTTAAAGCCATTTTCACATTTTTTTCATTGTAAAAAGTGAAATAAAAACAACTCATTTAAGGTATTTCTTGTAAAATGAATCAGTCATGTCTGCTTACTTGACAGATCAGAATAAAGCTCAGCCATTTCTCTCACACAGAAACCAATAGACCTAATACTTGAAAGGCTATACATGGCACATGAGGTGAATAAATAAAATTCAAATCATACCTTCCATTTGTAGTATTTGCTTCTTCTTCATTCACACATGACTGATGCAGCAATAAAAGTCCCACCGGTTTGTCAGTGTTGTTTAGTCAACCTAAAGGAGTCAATGAAAACCATCTTCCATGTAGAGGCAACTTCTAAGGGCATCATCTGATTTAGTACAACATGAGCATTTCAGAACTGATCCTTTAGCTTTATTTTTTCTAATGACTTTTCTATTTATTTGCATGTCCATTCTAAGGAGAGTGGGCCACCCCTGTGGTAGCAGGCGCCTCTGCCTGCTACTGAGATTAATAGGGCATTTTTTTCAATTGCCCTACAAATGGAGATGATGTCCTGGATTGATTGGTTTCCAGAGAAACTGCATGACAGACACTCACAAGCACTTACATGTTGTAGTTTTTTTCACAAGAAATCAACTATGTGATCCCTATGAAGTAGAGTGCACATTATATAAGTATATGTATATGTATATGTATATGTATGTATATGTATAGATTCTCTCCCGAAAGATTACATCATTGATACTATCCTGTACTGGCCTATATAGACACAGTAAAACTGTTGTAATTAAGCTCCCTATACCAATTATGCTGTGCATGTGCACAAAATATATTCCGTCCAAGATAAATAATCCCAGTAAATTTTATCACATCTATAATATTCATAATTTTCATTTATGGTGTACTTAAATCTTTTATTTCATTTTGTCTTATTTCTACTCAGATATGAGATGCTTCTATAGTGTTTGAAGCAACAAACCCACATTGTAGCTATGATGGGTGAGTATGTGACAGCACTCAGCCCTAACTCAGTGTATGGGACTATTGCTCTGAGTCATGTCGTGTGAGTGGGTGCATGTGTGTGTGTGTCCTAACTGTGTAAACTCAGATATAGGGACCCTAGGCCTGGGGGAGATAAAGACCTCTCCTCAAATGTAAACATTTTCTGAAGTGGTGAGCAGAGCAGCTGTAGCTGAACACACAAACATTTAGAGAAATGCAGTCCCAAGGTCAAGGTTAAGCGGTGCGCTCCTTCAAGGCCCACTTTCCCTCATGACCCTCCATCTTGCTGTTAAATCTGCTGTTGAGTTGAGGTGCTGAAACATGGGCCACTCCGACAAAGGAAAAAGCTGTGAGAATGTGCAGAGTAGGAGAACAGAGTGGAGAGTTCAAAATCTGCCACAACAAATCCTTTTACATGGCTATTGTCAGATTGAGGTTTTGTCGCAAATGTTAGTTAGTTTTTGCTCTAAGGAATTTTGAAGAAAACCCTTCATTAAAACACTAGATATCTTTGCATTCTGTATATTATTGCTAAGTGTAATTATAACTATCAATGCCTGTTTGCATAAACAGAAAACTCATAATAACCATGAATTAAATGGTGGCATGTGAGAGGTTTTCATAGGTCTTTGTGTGTATATTGGTAACTTGAAAATAAAAGTACGGGAAATA
Source organism: Girardinus metallicus (assembly GCA_903067095.1). Lineage (NCBI taxonomy): Eukaryota > Metazoa > Chordata > Actinopteri > Cyprinodontiformes > Poeciliidae > Girardinus > Girardinus metallicus. The sequence goes on along the minus strand of CAEGAE010065049.1, from coordinate 18,382 downwards.
GTTTATTTTGAAAAATATTATCCAAGTGGTTGCATCAAGTATGAGAACAAAACAATAACATAAATATCTCAGCGACCCTTGAAAGATAGGTTGATGATTATATTATAAATACATCAATTTGCATGTATTTATAATATAAATACATTCTTTTGACCACCATTGGTCAAAAGAAAGAACTCTCTCTTTAATTTCTAGGCGTTTATATATTTCGACCTTCTGTGTGGCTTGTGGTGTGCTCAGTTAAAATCCCAACTGTATTATTGGGTGAAACTATGGAAGAGAATCTTTTGTTTTGTGGATTTTACAGCAAGATAATGCTCCAAAATGTATGGCCAGATGAATGCAGAAATGGTTTATCAGATATAAAATGTACCTTCTTCCTATGCCATTGCAGCAGGACCGGGTTCCCTAAACACAAATACTTTGACATGACAAGAGTTGAATGATTTATTAGGAAGAAAAGCTTATGAAAGTCAAACATTATTTTAGTTTAACAGATTTTACAGCACTGTACTAGTTACAGAGATGATGTCATTTGATTTAAAAAAATCTATGAATAAGAAATAAAAATTGGGCTTTCTTAGCCCTTAAGTGCGAAAACAAATGGTGCAAAGTGTTTGTGCCTTAGCAGAGAGATCTGTGTACAAACCATTATACTTATAAAGTGCTTACCAAAGTACCTTCTGCTCTTTGAAGGCCATTAAAAATATAAGGGACCTGCCGCTTTTTCTGGTAGTCTTTGCTTGAGTCCATCTTTATTATCTTAGTCAATGGAGAGAAGTGGATCCTGAGGTAAAAATAACCAAGGCTGCTTCTCATCAGTGTGGCACTTTTATCTGACATCTGAAATACACTCATACTGATGGATGTATGTGTATGTAGCCACTTACATGTGATGCATCTTAGGAAACATAAGGGTAACAGCAGGGTAGGTGTTTCTAAGTGATCATTGCTTTTGTCTCTTGATATGAGAAAGATTTGGATAGATTTAGAATAAAATCTGAGGTTTGGATCAAGGTGTGATCTTCATCTCCAGCAAAATTTCAATTAATATTTTATATATATTGATATGTTATCCTCTTTATGCATACATGCAATCTAAAGACAAGGAAATTATATTGGTGGCAGCAGAGGAAAATATTTAAAGACATCTACATATTTACTTCTCCAACAAATTTATTTTTCTTCTAGTTTGTGCAGTGACAGTTTTGCATTTACAGTAAATTAAAGCCTCAAACACTAGATAAGAATGGCTTTGATACACAACTAAAGTTTTATTTTTGCAGCTGACTTTGTGAAAGGTCCAAAATGTAACAAGCATGACCAGATACAAGGGACAGATCAGTCCAGCACAGACCAGAGCAAAGGGGGGCATTAGCTGGGTTTCAGAAAAACAAGGTGAGAAATTGCTGCTAACGTTTTACAATAGTTCCACTCTACTGAGCTATTGATTTTGCCCCTAGTTTATTCGCTGCCTTTGGTGGCACACTTCCATTCTCCTTTGGGATTCAGGAAAAAAAAAAAAGAGTGCTTCAGTGCTGAACAAGCAATTCAAATGTGCAGCAAATCATTTAAAGACGCACCCCATGAGATGGCTTTTCTTGTTTTCTAAACTGAAACAAGAGTTGTCTTGGCTTTGCTCTTTGCTTCTGCATCCCTGAATTGCTTAAGAATGCAAACACTTGCGTAGAGTTTGTCTTGTACAAATAAAAGTAACAAAGCATGAAAGATAGCGTGACATCAGAAAAAGTTTGCTGTATTTAAAAAGGTTTCAAAGTAGAAAACAACAGAAGTTTTCTTTTCCTGAGCAGATCACAAGATGCATGGATGGCATGCAACATTATATATTTACTACCAATAGCACTGAAAATTAGATTTTAAACTGTTTCCAGAGTTGCAGACATTTATTTAAAGAAAATTATATATAAATCAGTAGCAGATATTTGAAACTCCCCTTTTAAATTAGTGCTTTTTGGAGCAAAATTTTGTCTTCCTGGTTGTTTTCCTTTGCATTAAAGAGTCCAACTTTACGGCTATGGAACCATGCTTTTCATGCTTTTCATACCTTTGGCAGTGTGGCCTGGTGAAGAGTCCAGCTGGTTAATGAAATCAGCCTGTCAGGAGAAGGAAACTCTTAATGCGTGACTTCAGTCTCAACCTGAGTGGATTTTGCTTGGCAATCCTTTTACGAGTGGCTGCTATTCCTGTTGCTGGTGCCTCTTTCCTTCCACTTCACTTCCTATGAATATGCTTGGATACAGTATGCTGTATCACACCAGCGTCTTTTGCAATTACCTTCTGTGACTTACCCTCTTTATGGTGGGATCAGTGACTTTCTTCTGAACAGTCTTTGTTGTTCCTAGGATTGTGTAGCCAGAGAGACCATTTATGAGCTTTGGAAATCTTTTGAGTTAATTAGCTGATTAGGTTTACACCATGAGATTCTCATGTTGAGCTTCTTTACAAAGTTCTAATTTGCTGAGACACTTAGTTTGGGGTTTTCTGCTATCAGCAAAATTACAAAAAAACAAATAAGGGCTTGGAATATATCAGTCTATGTGAAATGAAATTATATGATACAAGTTTCATGTACTTTACTGAATTGAAGGTGTTCTGCACTTGTAAGCTACACTTGTTAAAATTGCTTTGAGCTTTAAATATTAATGCTTTTAAGAAGATTTAAAACGCATATTAGTGGGTTTAATTGTTTGTTTTGCCTGGACTTTAGATGAGTCCATATTTAAAAGACTTTGAATCTATTTGCCAACCTCAAAAGATAGGAATTGGCAGAATCACAAGAAACACCCTCTACATTACAGAGCAGGTTTCTGACTTTTTTATTTTAAAGATAATCTACTTTAAAGCCCTTGGATGGTGATTGTATTATGTAAAACTGAAAGGAAAATAAACTGAAAAACTTTGAAGTGAACATGTGAGAAGCACAGGTTTTCTGAATTAGATTTCTGATAATAAATGTGAGCACTGGCTTATGTCTCTATCTCTACATAAAAACGTATCCAACAGTAAACATTCCTGTCCGCATGGTTTGATCTGAGAAATAATTACTTCAACAAACATATGCCAATGTTTCCAACAAAAAAGTGTTTCTAATTGAAAACATTTCCATGACAAAGTTAACCTGCATCCGAGAGTACAAATCAATATATCTAACACTTAAAAAGCCTCAGATGTTGATTGTAAACTTAAAACTATTTAATTTTTATGTTTTGCATACAAAGTGCATTTGATGCATTACATATCTGTTTTAATACCTCAAGATTCAGCTGTTAGTTCAAGTTGCTTGATTGTGTTCATGCTTTAAGCCTGTAGTTTAAACCTGTTTCCAGGAACAAATCCAACCAAGAGTTTTTCAGCAATGCAGAGATGCGGACATCGGATTGGCAAAAGGAGCCTTGGCAGGCAGTTTGGTAACAGGCAGGCAGGCAGACGGGCAGGCGGCAGATAAAGAGGGCTCTATTAGTCTCGGCTCATTGTACCACTCTGATTTCTTTCCACTTCCTAATTGGCTGGCTTCTGTAGGCTTGGCGGCCATATTTCAGCTTAAAGGGGAAGGCTCCTTGGGTCACGGGAATAAAGGGGCCCGTCTGACAGGTCAGTAGGCTGATGTCTACAGCATAGTCTCAGGTCAATGGTCAAACTAACATCAAGATAGGCCGAGGCAGTATGGGTCAGCTCCTTCACCAGAGAGCCTAGCATAAGTAAGCTGGCAGACATGCTGGAATGTTGTATTGCTGAGTTTTACAGGGAATATTCGTACAAAAAGAAACAACAAGACTTGCCATCTATAAATGCTGAACTTTTTGCTTATCCTATTGACCCAAAACCAAGCCATTAAAACATTATTTCAAATAGTAACAATAACTTGAAATGTCATTAAAATGTAAGTTCTTGTAAATTTAACTTTTAGAAAGATGTATAGTCTTTGCTATTGCAAACCACAAAGTGATAGTTATTTCTTATGAATAGATTTTTATTGGTGAGAATTCCAGGAACTGCAATAGCGAGTGTTAAAAAGTTGACAATAATCATCAGGTCTATTGCAATAGCTCACATTGTAATTGGTACCTTATACTATAAAGTTTATATCAAAAGGACAAGCAGTCCTAAGACATGAATTTCTGTTATGGACATTTGTCCGATCTAAGCTGCCCAAACGTGCATAAGAGCTCACACACAGACTGAGATCAGTCTGCCAGGCACCAGACAGCAGAGCATGGCCAAATGAGATGTGTGAGAGCCCCCTGCTGCCAAGAGGCAGACAGAGAAGCAACAAACCCGCTCTAATGGAGACATGACATGCTCGCTAGGGCGGAAACTCAAACAAACGATTAATGGGCCATGGAGCCTTTAGTACAGAATAAGAATATCCTCCACTGCACCCCAACTACACCCCTCTCTCTATGTGATCCCCCTTGCTCCTGTCCCGCCCCATGTTGTCCAAGCGGATTTGACATTTGAGGACTCAGGCTTTTACTCAGAGGTGACACATTTCTGCCATCTCTCAATTCAACTATGATCCCTTTGAGATCTAAGTGGACAACGCACTCATACATACTTGAGACTTGTGCGGGAATGGAAAGTGATTTAACAGGAGACATATAGCGACTTGCAAAAGTACTTATGCTGCTCTAATTTTGCTCCATTTTGGCCCATTTCAATCATAAACCTCTATGTACTTTATTGTTGGCAAGTAATAGTGAAATGGAAGAAAATGATCAACTCTTTTCAAAACCATTTCACAAAGTTCCATCCACTTCCCTTCAGAGAAAACCTATTTAGTAAATTGAGTCCTACAATGTATGATTTCATTTCTATGAAATGAAACCCCAAGAACCAGAACCAAACATGGAGAAGCAGCATTCAACTTCTATACAACACAAATCAGGAACAAACTTCCAGAAAACTGCAAAACTGCAAAACAGCTGAAACACCGAATTCCTTTACATCAACACTATAAACCCACCTGGTCAGATGTGATTTTGAACCATAGCAAAAGAAACATTGACCAACATATTTGATCTGCATGATTTTGATAATGGCACTCATCAAAATGTAATGTTTGTTCAGTTGTTGACTGTACAGTGTTTTCTTTACAACTTTGTAATCTTGAACCTCCTTGCTTGATCCTGCAATATGCTATACAGGTAAACTTGATTGATTGATTGATTGATTGATTGATTGATTGATTGATTGATTGATTGATTGATTGATTGATTGATAAATGCAATCAATCAAAAAAAATATGAATTTCTGTTATGTACACTTGTCCGATCTAAGCTGCCCAAGGTCGGGCAGCTTAGATCTGAGGCCGTTTATTTGTCTCACAAACGGCCTCAGAGGTTTGTGAGACAAATAAAGGAACACCACATGAAAAAGTTAAGTAAGCTTTTTGGTCATCATGCAAAACAATGTGTGCATAGAGGAAATTTAACACTGCACATCAGTTGAACATATAATCACCATCACCACTTTGAAGCATGGCCGTGGTACCAAAATGATGCATGTTTTTTTTTGTCAGCAGCAACAGGGAAGCCGGTCACATTTGCAGATGGATGAAACTAAAACAGTGCAGTTCTTGCAAGAAACCTGTTTTAGAACAAAACTATTGACTAGGCATTATATTTACATATTCTGTAAATGTTCATATGCAAGCATGTTTTAGAGCATACTGCGCTCACTTTCATTAACGCTAAACATGTGAAATGGGAATGCAGTATTTATTTAAATAGTAAGCAGCTGATAAAGAATTCAAAACAGAGAGTGATGAATGTATCGATGGTTATCCGTCTGTTTTCAACGAGTCATGGTGGGCGCCAATCTAGACGTGCTGCTAGTGCTGTCTCTTCCATATGTATAGCTCCTTAGCACTGAGATCAGAAGAAAAGAAAGTCCATACATTCATGTGTTTTGATTAGCAGGTAATGATCTTTGATCTAATGCGCTGACTGGGAAAGTGCGGCTCCCATTGAAATCCGGTGGATGCTTGGCCGACCTGGAGCCAGTGTCACTTCTCGTTAGGGCCTGCGGCTCCATGACCTCCCCGTTGCAAGTCCCTGCCCCCTCCTCGCAGCATGAGCACCCTGCGTAATGATATCAATAGCAGCAGGGGTGCAATGAATACAAATCCGCATGCAGAATGTTTGGACAAGAATTCGCTCGCAGGGCCTCCCTTCCTCTTTCTCCTCCCAGTCGCCACCGTTCATTCTCTATCTTCTACCCAACGGACTGGGTCAGGATGTGGTTGATTTCACTGAAATTAAATTGTCCACAACTGCAATTAACAACAACTCTAAATATATTACAGAGTAGCTAACTCTAAATATATTACAAAATGTAACAACATATGTCCATAGTAAACTGAACTGCATTGGACATTGGGATCCATGTGAGAAAATGTCTCCAACTGTAATCAATTGTTTGAATCAATTCACGCATGCAGCTAAATCTATTCATGCTGCACATCATGTGATAATGAGTGCTACATGCATAATTAAAAGAGTACACAACTTGGTTGTTCATTTACACAAAACAGGATAGTTTGATTAAAATATAGCTTATATTGCATTGCCCTAAATAGGTGTGTTTCTACAAAATATAGTTTATGGAACATAAGACTAACAAGCTGTGTTTGTGGCTACATTTAATAAAATATTATATACCTGAATAGACCACTGGAATAGAAACGCTTTAGCAAAGCTGTAGCTCAGGCTATTGAACACTTTGTGCAGTGTTGGACCTCGCATGCCAGCCACCAGATTTCCGTCTCTGGTATTGACACAGTCATTTAAAGCACCCTGACCGACCGTGCCCATAACAAAGGTATGTTCATGGAAACAGCCAATGAAATGAATCAGGAAGGAAATAACTAATGCACTTCTTTTCCGAACTTACAAGTCTGGAAAAACTATAAAATCCAACCTGAGAGACCTGTTTATTATCCATTGCTGCACCTCAGTGAAGGAAGCCACACTGAGAGTGTGCATGCATAAAGAGCAGCCATGTGATTTTTTTTTTCTCAGTATGCATGCAATGAACACATACCTTCTGCACTCAAACTACACTATTTCAAAAAAAAAAAACTCATGTGGCTTATTAATGCTGAATGAAAACACCACTTTTGCAAAATGGTCATAAAATGCTTCTTGAATATTTATATTTTGGTATCCCTTTGGAAAGACAAACGCAGTGCCTGGAAAATGTATTAAGACCCTCTGAACATTTTGCCATTTTGCCATCTAATCTTAAAGCATTTGAGGGTATTTCATCTGACAAACACAAAATAGTGGCTGTTTGCAAAGCTAAAAAAAAATTACCTTGATTTCTTTTAAAAATGTAATGTAGAACACAATCAAATTCCACCCCCTTTCCATTGAAACCCCAAAATAAAACTGAGTTTAAGCAATGATTTTGGAAGAAACCCTATTAATACGTTAAGTTTAAACACAGCTGTTCTGTGAAAGCATAAGAAGTTTGTTAATGAACAAAACAAGATGATGAAGATCAAGAGACAAAGGAGACAGACCAGGAATAAAATCGTAAAGTTTAAAGAAGATCAGGAACATGTCATAGAGAACGCTGTAATCCATAATTTTGACAGTAGAAAGCATTAGGCAAACCTAGTGAGCCTCCTAAACAGACAAGTAGGAGAAAGGAGAGCATTAATCAGAGAAGTAGCCAAAAAGCCCACTGTCACTCTGGAGGAGCCTCAGAGATCCATGGGAGAATCTATTGAAAAGACAACTGGTCATTCTGTTCTCGACAACCCTGGTCCACATTGCAGAATGGCAAGATTTAAAGCTAAATAGGAGGATACAACTAACTTGTGGAAGAAGGGGAAGGAGAACAAAGTTAAACTTGGTGACCTACATGAAAACTGCTGTGTAGAGGAAAACTAATTTAACACATCACTCTGTACTTACCACCCCCACAGTGAAATTTGGTAGCAGCATAATGCTGCTAAGATGCTTTTTTAGCAGCTGGTCACAGTGGACAGAAGATGGATAGATCTAAAAACAGAGCAATCCTGGAAGAAAATCTGTGAGAGGTTGCAGAAAACTTGAAACTAGGACACTTGTTCACCTTCCAGTAGGACAGTGACACTGAACACACAACCACAGCTACAATGGAGTGCTAAATATTAAATCATTTTCATATGTTAGACTGGCCCAACAAAATCTAAATCTAAGTCCCAAAAGGTTTGTAGTATTTACTCTGGGTTGATCTTGTATTCAATTACATGCACTACTTTTCAGATTATTTGTACACAATTTGTAAAAACATGCATAAATTTCCATGGACAGGCTTTTGTGTTTCTTCAAATGTTGTATTATGAAACACTGGCAAAGGTTCAGGTGTGTATTTACTTTCACCAGGATCTCTAAATGAAAGAGACTATTCTTTTAAAACTTTCCCACTGTTTATTTCCCTAATTTCTTGAATACATATAAATCCTTATTCCTCTAAATTCATATGTTTTTATGAATCAAACTAAATGTGTAGAAGCAGGGTTAGAGTAAAACCCAGTTGCTCAGACAAGATATGAATCATTTCTCTTCACAGCGGTGCGTCGGCTCCCTCTCTTCCAAATCGCCCAATGACACAGCTCACACCAGCTGCTTTAACGCGCCCCTTCTTTTTAACTAAAGTGCGGTTCACGTCGTCATTTGCGACCCTGAAAATGTTGACATATTTGAAGTGGTGCTTGTATTTGAGGCGTGCTCCTCGTCACAGAAGCTCCATAGCTCATGGTCTGTCATCGCCTGAGGATGACACCATCTAAAATCTGTTAATTGCACGCAAAAGCACGTAGGCGCACGTGCTGTCAGTATGTGGTGCAGGAGACAAATTGATGGCTTCTTGCTGGATGTGAGGTTTGTGGCAGTTTGATGGCTACTTTGGTCTTATGCGTTTTTTTTTTTTACATAATCACTACATTTTGGTGTTTTCCATATTTGTCTTTTCTGAATTTTTAACCAGTTTTCAATAAATACAAAAGAGTGAATAAAAATGATTACTTAAACTGGTGAGGACTGTTTTAATAAATATGTAATGTACATCACTTAGATGGTGCTTACACAAGTGAGGAGTTCCACTTCCCCTCATCCAACACTTAGTCTCAAAAAGCTTTTATCCAATTACATCTCAAATGCATTAGCATGAATTCGACTACAAGAAATACAATTTTTATGTTTACATGAGGGTTTTACATCTTCTGTTCTCCTGCGTCCTGATTATTTCAGCTTTTGTTGCAATATTTGCTTTTGTGCTCTTTACATCTATAACGATGACAATGCTCAACAGATGTTGATTATTTTCTCATGACAACATGTCCTTCTATTGCTTGATAATGTAATGAAAAGAGAAATGGCCTCCAACTATATCTAGGCGGAATGAGAGGAAAGATTAAGATAAATAGCTACATCTGGCTCTCACTTGAAACTCTAAAGGAAGTGAAGATAACCAAGGAGGGTCTGGTTATTCATCACCATCCAGACATGTGCACATGTACCATTGTAACGGCTTAGAAAAACAGACGCATACAGAAAATCGACGTCCATGCACAGTCAAAAGCACCACCTGACAGTAGGCTATTGTTTTGAAAGAAAGATCAAAAGCACACTTTTGTTGAGTTTTGTCTCTGCAAGAAGAGAAAGCGAGGAATTGACAGCTGAGCCAAGAGGGGAGCTGGCTAATGTCACCTATCATCTAAACCCTTAGTGCCCCACACACCCGCTTGCATCGCCCTCTAGCTCTCCCTCTCTTTCTTTTCATTCTCGTTCTCAAGGGAGCAACTTTTCCTGCAGATCCTGACTGACATAAACCCCAGAGCCTAAGACCCCAAACAGAATTCACTGCAGACCTCGGACTGCTTGTCTTCTGTCTGCCTCATCTATCTCTTTCTTCTCTCATTTCCATCCCGTTAACCATTGCTCCCCTTTGTTCTTGCGCTCGATCGATGCACCATAACTCAACCGGCCTCATGTGTTTGATGTCTGAGCTCTGGATATCATTTCAACCATTTCTGCTGAACCAGTGAACCACACTGATAATACCGTGTCTCACGGACGCAGGCACGCAAATGATATGTGCATGCACACAGGCATACACACCCACACACACGTTAGAGCAGACATACACTTAATTATAAAGATATATGGAAGCAGGGGGATAACTTGAGTTATCAAGAGCACAGCAAGCTCAGAAAACAGCAGGTGATTTATCAAGAGATTTACCTTTCCAAGTGGATATCAGTTTAAGGCACAATCTTGTAGATTAAATTAACTATATTTTTTTTACTACTTATTAGCAACTGAAAGCTTGCCTAAGTTTCATACAGTATTGTAAACTGCAAACCACATGAAAAAAATATCATAAATGTCTCAAAGAAGCAAACATCTGACATTTTATTTCACAGATGCACAGTAGGTATGTGTTATTAATGCATTTCATTATTCATACTTTGTCAACGACAAACTTGACTGTGTTTTATTGCGATTTTATTTTGTAACAATCACAAAGAAGCAAAGTGATAAATGATATGCAAATGTTTTTACAAGTAAAAATGTTTGGAATGTTTTTCCTTTTAATTGTTAGAACAGTTTGTCACTACAATTACAGATGACAGTCATTTGGGATATATTCCTACCAGTTTTTGCCCTTTCTTCTTTGCAGAATAGTTCATTTTAAATCTGACTGGAGGGAAAGTGCCTGTGAACATCAATTTGTAGGTTTTTAAGTCTTGTCATATTCAAATAAGTTTAAACCTCAGTTTTGATTGGGCAATTCTAACAAATTTACATGCTTTGACCTAAACTACTTCATTATTTCTGTGGTTGTATACCAACGGATGTTATTCTGCTGTATGGTGAAGTTTCATAAAAGTCTTATGTCTTTTTCATCCTCCAGCTTTCTTCCAAAACTTCCCTATATTTACCTTCCCCCATCTTGACTCCAACTCCGACTATTTCTGGAGAAAAATATAGGAATATGTGGGGATATATGCATGGGATGTTTGGAAAAAAAAAAAGAATTGAGTATAAATGCAAGCCTGTTTCATATTTGTGCATCAGTATCCATTCAGTTCACAGTGAGGAACTGTTGTGTTTGAAATCCAGTAAAATACATTGAAGTTTATGAGTGGAATGCAAGAAAATAACGGGGGGCTGAATCAAAGAGTTTGAAAGGGGTTTCTCAAACTTTTTTTTGTTTGTTTAGTTTTAGCAGAGAGACTAATTCCATAAATTACTACAGTCAAAATAAAAAGTCCTAAATACTAAAAAGAACACACACAGCAAAAAGTAGAACATCACTTCCCTTCAATCTTCTGTCTGTGTAACGAAGCTTTCACACTTCAGCAGGTGTTTGAGCTGCAACTTGCTGCCCAGTACGGCTTCAAGCAGACTTGTGCCTTTTACTGTAAGGTTTGCTTCGACACTGTCGTCAGATATATATATATATATATATATATATATAACTGTGGGATCAAATCATCTTTAGGAAGGGTTAAAAGCTCTAATCGCTAATGCAGAAAGTCACTGCTCTCAGCATGCATTTGCTTGTAAAGCACAGAAGGGGAAGAATTACTGTTCCTCACATGTTTTACTGAAGATTAATAAAAATGAGGGTCACTAAATTGCCATTTATACTCTCATTTACATGCAATATGCATCAATCTTAAAGGTTTTTTAAGTATACAGTTTCTTTAAATTGGCTGTCAGAAAGTTGTGATTTATATAATTTTGAAAGTAAAATGTTTGAGCATTTTTTCAGCAATAGAAAACAATGTTCTATAAGAAAATGTGTAACGACATCCACCTGTGTGTCTGTATAAATGAATTCTACGCATGTATTGAGAGTTTGTGTATAATTTCCTTGCTTGATTTGGGGACGGACTGATAAAAAGTGACTTCTGGAAATAGCGTTTGGTGTTTTATAAACAGCCATTTTTTTTACTTAGAAAGATTAACACTCACTGTCTTACCTGAGTGACATCCTGCCTTGTCTTTCCCATCTTGAGGAGTGTCCCAGAAGACTGGGAATACCCAAAAGAAAAAGAAAGCCATTAGATATGAAGTAAAAATTTCTAGATACAGATTAATTTTTTAATGTAAGTCATAAATTCTAAAATAACTCCATTTGCGTTTTGATAAAAAAAATATTTGTCGCCATTTAAACACAATTAATTGCGTTTGTGGGATTTTCCCACTCTTTAAAAAGTCTCAAAATAAAGATTTGATTTTTGATTTCAATATTACAAAGCGTAATCATGCAGAAATCTGGGATCTATACTTCTTTGAGTGCAGCGTAGCAGCAGGAGATGTGGCCTATCATGTCATGAGGCAGAGGCTTGTCTTCAGGTGCACTGACCGGGGAGGGAGTGCAGTTGTCATGTTTCCTAACGTGTAGCAGGACGTATTGCTGGCAGAAGCAGCGGGGGAGCTCCAGCGTCTCTCCTGAACACTCACAGCCTCATGAAAGAATGATGGTTGATTACCTGCATGAGATGAGCTACAAAGACCCTCCGGACACACAAGATTGCCTGGTTTACAGCAGAGCCACGCAACTGTAAACGAAGGAGCAAATTTGTCTTCATCTTATTCTAAAGCATTTGTTTTTATTTCCAATAAATGCAGAAAGTTAGACATTTTACCTGCTTATCTTCAAAACCTCACAATACAATGGTAACTACGCATTAAAGTCATATTGTCCATCCGTACCTGTGCTTCAGTTTTCACCATCAGTGCCATGTTTTGTGCCACAGCTTGGCGTTTTAGGAGAACAAGTTCCAGATGGCTCGAGTGCCCGTCAAGTTTCCTCCATCAGCCACTCCGGTTATCGGCAAGTTCACTTCACTTCAAGGAACCACTGACAGGCCTGTTAATTAGCACCTTTGGGTTTTTTTTTCCCCAAGACACGGAAAACAACCAAAACGTTCGTACGCTGAAGAACTCTTATCTTCTTCTTACATCTCAAGCCTGTTTGCCTGCTTTAAATCAGAGTTGCATTGTCAGGTGGTGTTTAAAATAATTTTGACAATAAAGAATATATTTTAAAAATTGCTAATTGAAGTTGGAGACTAAATGGTGAGATCTGCCTAAATATACACGTAACTAAATTGAACTTTCATGTAGATGGCATTGGCATTTACCACAAAAAAATTTATATTGTAAACTAAAAAATGTAACCCTCCACATTAGAAGAGTTGCTTTGTTCAAAAATAATAGCTTTGTAACAGCTTTCTGCCTTTTCTGCAAGGTCAGTTTCAGGCCTTTGGCCCCTACCCTGAGCGGAACTGAGATCCTGACCTGTTGGTCATTTGTCCGAGGAACAGGTTCGACTTAGGTCAGCATGCAGAGGAGGAAAAATTAACTGCTTTGATCTGGAGCTGCAAAGGACTGAGAGTGATGAAAGTGGTCCCGGTAAAACACTAGAAGAACGTATGGTCAACAAGCACTCAACAAAGTTGCAGTCTGTAATTAAACTGCAAATTAAGTGCTAGAAACTGGAACAAAATGTGCAGGTCAATTACATTTGTAGGTCCTCCATGCAAAGAAATTTGGGACAATGTTTTGAAAATGGTCCTTTAAAGTTATAGAAATTTGAATTAACAATTTTAATATTAATTTGTAAGTTTAATGTTCTTTAATGGTTCAGTTATAACAATATTATCTAATTTATTTTGGTATTTATAATCTTTTCTAAACATTTAGATCAAGTACTCTCAATCGTCCATGGTTTCTAGCAGAAATAGGGTTGGTGGGTTATATTGCGAACAATTATGTCATCTTAGTAAAAGTAAAAAAAAAAAAAAAACAAAAAAAAAAAACAATTGGTTCAGAAAGTGTCTGTGTTGGAGCAAATATTTAAGTTTGTATCTAGTTGCGAGCAGTTTCTATAACAAACCAGATTTAGCGATTGCTAGCAAGTTTAACATTGGTGCTTGGGGGTGCTGTGGTGGCGCAGGTGCAAAGCACAACCCACATATGGAGGCTTTAGTCCTCATGCCGGTAGTCGCAGGTTCGATTCCCAGCCTGGCGACATTTGCCACATGTCTTCTCCCTCTCTCAATCCCTAATTTCCTGTCAAGCTACTTTCAAATAAAGGCCACTAGAGCCAAAAAAATCTAACAAAAAAAAACATTGGTGCTAAATTCAGGTTTGAATTTAGCACCAATGCCCTGTCAGAGCTGTGGTTTATATTGAAAAGATTTACATTCCACTTGGTTAAAACAACTTATCAAAAGTCTGGATTATGCTTTAAGTATTGTAGCCACAATGCTGATACTAAAGTGAAACATCCTAGCAAGATGATCTTTTAAAATCTGAGGTGGCAGGGAAGCGCTTAACCGCCAACAATTCTTAGTCCCGCTTTTTGGTTTGAGTTTTTTCTTATTCTTTAATAAACTAGATAATCAAAATGATCTTAATAATCAGCTCGTTTGGGTGTTAAACTTGCCCAATTTCTACTCATATATTCATTGCTGCTAGCCAGTTCGGTGCCCTTACCGCAAATTTTTCCTCATTTCATTGCTTGTTTGTCCTTACTAACAAAAATGTTGTTTGCAAAAATGTATCTGTCATTTTATGCATTTCTTTATGATTCTTTCCTGAAAATTGATGAAAATAACATGTTAATTGAAGATGGAAACTATTACAACAATTTTATTGATTGAATTGGTTTACAATTTATCATACCAGTGTTTTTTTGTATCCATTTACAATAACTACAACTCTTCTTGATGCTGTAATCCAGTTTATTTGTTGGTAATTTACATTAAAAGCCATTGCAGAGACGGGCACACATATTTAATCCTCCAGTGAATTTGAAGTGGTACACCGAAGGCGGGACAATCAGATCTGATTGATGGCAACTTAGCCTATGAGGCTGACTGAGCTTCCCTCAGAAGGTCATGTCCTGTCTGGCCCCTGTCCACTGCACACTTCCACAACATATCCGGGGTCCTTGCCCTCCAAATTTGCTGCTGCACACACACATATGCGCAAACACACACTGACATGAGAGCCTTACCCTCTTGGCGCCATGCTGTGACGGTGGTCAGGACCTCGCATGCTATCGGAGATCTGGTGTGGTGGAAAAGGCGAAAGCAGGAAGAAAAGAAATGAAATGCAAAAATTTTCCTAAGCAAATCAAAACTCTTAGTTTAACAGACTAACACACTCCAAACCTGCCTTTGTTAAAACTACCAAAAATGTCAGATGTTTACGACACCTAGCAAGGTCAAAATGATCCCGAATAACTTTGAGAATTTTGCTAAAGCGTTTTAGAAAGTGATTCCTGAAGATTAACACTAGCATTTCCTCTCCAGACAAGAGGTTGCTCTTAAAAATATGTTGTTTTTAAAATCTCATTCTGAAACACTCAGGTTTTAACCCATGATGGCAGGCCTGTGTAACCTGACTGACTAACTTGGAGGCCACTCTGTCAGACTTTAGACAGTGACTATACTGCCCCCTTTTGGTGAGAAGCGTATTCAACTGAGTTTAAAGATGGATAAAATCATTTTACCTATGAATCTGAAGTTAACAAAACTTCATCAAAATAATAATTGTAAATATTTATACTACTAGTAATCAAATACAAATTGTTTTTCAGAACAGAATACATAACCAAAGTGATAGACATCTTTTTTTTTTTCTTTAATCATTCATTCTTTGTTATATTTATTTGGTGAGATGCAATATTGGTGAAATGCATTTTTGGCTCTGCATAAATCTTCTCTTACTAAATTAATTTCCTGGGCATTTCAAATTAATATTTATTTGGAGTGGCCATTTTCTTAAGGATTCTGTATCATTTTAGTCTTAAGTTCTTCTAATGCATTGGAGTTCAGTGATTACTTTTTGATTTTCAGTGTTTCTCTGATCCTGGGCAAGATAAATGAAGTGAGTAGCCACAAGGAGACAGACATCTCTCTCAAGCTGAAAAGAGAGTGGGGGTTTGATCATTCCTTCCACAAGCAACCAGAAATAAGTTGCAGAAAAAGAATGAGAATGTATTATTAGTCTGAAACAGACAAAGTAACCCCTAATCAAGAATGCACTTATAATCATGCACAACAAACTGTAAAGAAATTAGAGAAATACGGCTCTGTCTTTTGTCACAGTCACTGTGAATTGTACATTGACTAACGGTAAAGAGAAGCTTAAAGTTGGTGAAAATATAAGTTATTTTTCTATATATAAGAGTCAATAACCGGAACAGGTGAAGACCATGTGACACTTTAGGGAGATATAGAGTGACTTCTGTGTCTGAGAGGGAAACGTGGAAGGTGTTGACTAGATGCAAACGAGTTGGCCCCATTGAGAAGCGACAGTGGAGCTGATAACCCACTTTCCATCCACCAAGAGAAGACCTCTTTATAAGGGCTTTCTGACCGAGCATCCCCAAAAATAACCTCCTCTGATCCTAAACCCTTGGACTGATGTGCATGCCAACATGTTTTCCCTCTCAGTGCAACTCACAGCCCTAACCTGTGTAGCCTTACTCATTCGTAAAAATTAATCCTCTCTGTTGTTGAAAAAAAAATTATAAAAATTTTGTTGTAGGCTTATTGGCGGTGTTTAGAGTTCCTCCGTAGGTTCATGTTGTTCGTTTTCAGTCGCTTTAACTCAATGCACTTGTTTGTATTTGCAGTAATTGTTCTATTTAGATTGCATGGAACAGGATTTGTGGTCAGAAAGACACAAAGCAGGATTGTGCTGGAAGATTACTGGGGTAAAAAGGGGAGCAAAACAGATCAATTTTGCGTGCTGGCACACATGGCTGCTTGTATTAGACCAAAGAGTCCTGAAGTGAATTTTCAATTCTTATATGGTGTGTTCAGATTTAAAGCTTGACAGGCGCAGGAGATCACAGCCAAAAGATTTCTTTAAGGATTCAAATAAAATCGCTTTTATATCATAAACAACCTGAAGTTATCACAAAGTTATTGACATTAAAATTTGTATCATCTTCTTCTCAACAGTAGAAGTACCAAACATATTAAACCAATAAGTGGTGATACATAGTTCTCCCACAATTAGAGTGGAGAACATTTGGGTTTGTTATACAGTCCAAAGCCTGACATTTAAAGTTTTTGATCATAAGAGGTTTATTCACCATGATTTCTGAACTTCATCTGATCGCACCTCATCAGGTCAGGTTCAGATTTATGAATTCAAATTGGTTTGATCACATTCTCTATGTGGTTCCATTTTAACCTCACCATAACTTTGTAACAGCCAACATAACCTTTACAGTCATTTCTGCTTTCTAATTGGGAGTTTCTGGCACAACCCTCCTGGAACAACTACAAACTTTTTTTTCTTTTTGATTGAGCTAAATTCAGGGCTCTCTTTGAGCATTTGCATGGTAGATTGTTCACAAACTCTTTTTTTTTTTTTAAACAAAGCCACTGCTCTATAATTTGACAGTAAACCCAGCTAATCAGTTTCTGACCCAACAATATCCAACTCCACCCATTCTAAAAGGGCACCACACAGATTTCTATAAAATCCAATAGTAAAAGGGGAGTGGCGAATAGATTTAATTATCTGCTGACGGCAGAGCCGGCCCAAGATATAAGCAAGTAAAGGTGCAGCTAAGGGCCCCCACGAAATCAAGGGGCCAAAGACAAACACAGATGTTTTAGATCATGAATTGAATTTTAATATTATATATAAATAACCTGTGTACATGCAACATATTTCTAAAGCAACTACTTCACTTTTTAATATAAAAAAATAGAGCTAAATGAAAAATTACACATTCCCTTCCCTCATAAACAGCTTGTGCCACCCTTAGCAGCATCAAATGCCAACAAGCTTTAACTTAATGACTCTGTTGTACTGCCGAGATTGAATTTTGACCCATTTTTCTTTGATAAATTATTTTTGATTTAGTCACACTGGAGGGTTTTCAAGAATGAATGGCATGTCACAGCATCTCAATTAGGCTCAGGTCGTAATGACCAGGACATTCCAAAGTTTTTCATTTTGTTTTTGTTAACCCATTCACAAAAACAAAATGACTTCCTGCTGTAGTTCGGATCAACTGCGCTTGAGATTAACGTCTCAAACTGATGGTTGGACATTCACCTTCAAGATTTTGTGGCTAAGAGCAGAATTTATGGTTCCAGCAAATACAGCAAGTATTTTTTAGGGCCAGAAAAAATATTTTTTAACACCAGATGTAATGTAATTCACACCTTTGGAAAGATCTGCTGTTGTCTTGCCAGATCACAAAATATGTGTTGGAAATGATCAAATCTTTAGTTAAATGTAAGACAGGCCTTAGTGGGGGTTTTTTCATGGGTGAATGACATATATTTCTAATTTATTTATATTTCTAAATTTAATATATA
>CAEGAE010065041.1:0-10414 GCA_903067095.1 Girardinus metallicus | reverse complement strand
AGTAGGCTGAGTGACGTGGATCAGATGGAGCAATCTGAGCCATCATTTGGTTGAAGTTCAATGAGGAAACTTTGTTTAGTTTGGAATTTTGTTCTAAAACTTTGGGTTTTTCCATCCACAGGCCGCATGTCAACTGAAAGGTGTGTGTGTCTTTTATTCTTGGAGTTTCTAACACTTAAAAGACATTAATATAAGATAAGAAACTTCTGCACAGATCAGCTTTATTGGCTCGTCCTTTAGGCACAAGTACAAGACTTAATTTCTGTATAAAGTAAATTAATAAATTGTATAGTCAGTACATATTGCATAGAAACATCCCATCCCACAAGGTGGATAGGCCACAGTAGTTTTTACAGAAGGCAGCTAGAAACGCTAAGAAAGCAAATTATTTTCTGAATAAAATAACTGAATAAGAACCAATAAATGTCATTTCAGAGGTTTTTAATGTGAATATATTTTCTATTAACTGTCATCTAATAAAACCTTTGGTCGAAGTGAAGTATTTTAGTTGATTATTGATTTAACATTGATCATGCTTTTTCCATAATTATTAGCTGACATAATTCCCATTTTCATAACCTGTCATTTGGATTCATTTCTCAGATTTTTTTATGTATTTTTACCATAATGTTTGATGCAGCTGAACCTCTAGACTGTGTTTAGGGTTAAATGATGCTGATTATCATGTATTTACTTGCTCTCTTCATATTTCCCAGTTGCCGACTGTGATGAGTGCACTCCTGGTTGGACTTCGTTCGAAGGTCGATGTTTCCTGTTTGTGAAAGTTAAAATGTCTTGGGCTGATGCTGAGGTACAACAGATGTGCTGGTCACAGCAGATTTCCTACATTCAAAAGAAATGTAAATTTATTGATACAAGACAATAAAATTCACCACCAACAAGGTTACAGAAACTGATTTCCGTTAAACAAATAGAACCATAATTTCTAAAGGTCGATATTCAGCTGCACCAACTATTTCAATGAATTTCAAAGTTTAAACCACTGTTGTCTTTTTCAGAGACTCTGCCTCTCACTGGATGGACATCTGGCCTCAATGACCAGTACAAATGAGTACAACTTCGTCAGACAACTTGTCTACAATGCAACTGGACAACACACACAATCTTGGGTCGGAGGTCATGATTCAGCAGAGGTGAGATTTTAAAAACATACAAATAACTCTGTTTGGTTGATTACGTTTTATGTCAATATGCATTTCTCATGGCACTTTTTGTAAATGCTTTGAGACGACATTTGTTGTGAATTGGGGTTATATAAATAAACTGAATTGAATTGAACAGGTGTTCCTAAAAAAGTGGTCAGTTCCTTCAAATACATTCCAGTTGATCCTGGATCCAGAAGTCTAGGTTGGTTCTGTGATTTGTTTGCATACCAGCTTAAACTAAGATGTTCTTTCAGGAATCCTTCTGGTTTTGGAGTGATGGTTCCAAGTTTGTGTTTTATCAGTGGGCCCCCCAAGAGCCAAACAATTTTGGTGGAAACGAAAGATGCATGGACATCAACTTATTTGGTATTTTTTACTGGAAATACACAATCTGTAATTTAATAATTTAGTTTAAATGTATGTTTTTATAAAATCTTTGTATCTGGTGGCTTAGTAGGTAGGAGTTTTTTGATGTAATCAGTAACTTCATCTGCCCTGCATGCTTTCTGTAACTGATCAAATCATGTCAAAGTCTTTGTCAAAGGCTTGCAGTCAGGATTTGTCTCTTTGTCTCTTCACAGGACGAGATTATGTGAATGATAATGTCTGTACCAAGAAATTACCCTTCATCTGTGCCAGAGTCCTGTAATCTTCTCTTGCCTAAAAATCTGAAATACCCATATGGCTTTCCTGCTGGTGATGTCACTTCCACCTGGATGTTAAGCCTCGATGACATCACTGCTGGAAGAACCTGATTTCATTTCATTTGATCACTTAAATAAATGTTTTCTTTCTCTGAAATCTGATTGATAAAAATCTATGAAATATGAACAGTTGTCACAAACCACCAGGAGAAGTTGTGTCAAAAAGCGTAACAGACCAGATTTCAAAACGCTGCAAAATTTTTTCTTGTTTTATAAAAATTTGTGGAAAAAAACCCAGTCCACAAGCATCCTCATTCCAAACACGTTCACTTAAATTTTTCTTTATGGTACATGTTCACATAATTTATTTATCTAAGAATATCAAATATATTTTAAATTTAACTGAAGACATGAAATAACACAATATATAATATACAATAAAATACAATGATTTAAATCTTATTGTATAGACTAGGTCATCAAATTAGTTTGTCAACTACGTTTCCTGTAGGGATTTTTAATCTCCAGTAGGTGTCAGTATTCAGTATTCAGTGACAGTATCAATACAGTTTTGCTATGGGGCGAAATGCTTCATAACGCCTCATCTAGCCATCACTAGGTAAAATCTAAGGTACCATGAGGAAACACCTGAGGGAGAGTCGACAAGAAAATTTTACATGAGAATAATTTTAGATAACGCAACCACTCAGGCGCTGAAGTGCTGGCAGCCCGCTCCTAATGCTCGGAGAGGACGAGGTGATGGATCACAGGTGAACTGAAACCCCACAGCAGGCACGCCCTCCAGGTAAGTGCAGCCTCTTGGCACCATCTAGTGGATGACGAGGGAAGCAGCAGACAAACAGAAAATCCCCTTAAAGAGCCAAAACCCCAGTTTCCAACACTGAACACCCTGAATCTCCACCTGGCCCTCCTGTCTCTTCCCTGACCTGCTCTATTCATAATAAAATTTAGTTTGTTTAAAAAGTAATAACATATTTCAATAAACTACTTGAAGACCTCACCTGAACTTCCTTAGTGATAGAATAGTGATGCTGCTGAAGAAAGCTAAAGAGGCTGCCACGTTACTGAATATCTAATCTAACATAATACACATGTTAAACAGTAATAACTTACCAAGCATGACCCGTGGCGCTCATGTTTGGTAATGTAGTAAGTCTAATGTATGTAAGTCAACGTGCTAGTGATACCCGACATGTTCCTGACACCATTTACACTACTCTTAATATTATAGCTAATTTTGGCTTATTGTCTAATGTTTGCAAACTGAATGAAGCTATTCCTATGTTAGTCTACATGCTACTCTCATTCTACTGATGGTATTGACATGCTAGAGATTCAATATGCTAGTGGTAGCCCTCATGCTAGCATTTTTCTAGTACCTAAAAAAGCATTTAAGCTAATTTTTGATTTATTAGCTATGTTTATCATACTGAATGGATTAAGTCAATGCAAATCAACATGCTGGTGATATCACAGATGGTACAAAGAACAATTAGGCCAGTGGTGCCCTAAGTCGGTCCTCAAGGGCCGGCATCCTGCATGTTTTAGTTCCCTCCCTGGTGGTGGTAACAACATCCTCAGCATGTCAATGTTCTCCTTAGGCCTCTAATGAGCCATCATTGATACAGGTAGGTTAAACCAGGGAGAGAACTAAAACACGCAGGATGCCGGTCCTCCAGAACCGACTTTGGGCACCACTGACTTAGGCTAACCGTAGCATTTTGGCAAATTTTACCTTATACACTAATGTTTGCATAATAAGTGGAGTAAGCCTATGCTAGTCAACAAAATAATGATACTCCACATGGTACTTACTACATTGTAGTTCACCTTAGTATTGCTGCTAATTTTCAGCATCAGAATGCTGGGTTCCAACCGACACACGCTGCAGCAGGCTGGTTTTAAATTTCTTCAGAAATGTTATAGTTTTATCCTTATTATTCTTTTCCATGCAGAAATGCAAATTTGGGGGCCTGAACATATTCAAAAACTCACAAAACTTTGCCAAAAATTGTCCCCCTTGTGAAATTAAATGATTTTAATGGAATCGCAAGTGGGTGTGGCCAAACTGCTCTAAAGCAACCCCTAACGTGAAATCGGACAAACTGTATATCGTAGAAATACTCGGTACATAGGTAGATTTCCCCCTACCCCATACCCAACTCCCCCGAACACGGAGGTATGCATTAAATGTTCGGGAAAATGACTATTTTTCACATTTATACACTTTGAACTTTAATGAAAGCCTCATAGGGATTTTGAGCTATGTACTTTATTTTCAGTATGCAGTTAAGGGATGGGGATCAAAAGTTATCAAAATTATGAGCATTCACAAAGCAGGCGGCTTCACTGAAGGATGACTGCAGCTGGACCAGTACCGGTACTGCACGGCTCCTTCTCTAAGTTTTGCTCAGAGCTCCAGCATGATCAGTCTGGATTAATCTAAACGCTAATAAACCATCATCAACATTTCCCAGCAGATCAATATGATCTCTGATAAATGGCTCCCTCTGAATCCTTCCATTGACGATGTTCTCCATCAGAGCCAAAGCGCTGAGCAACAATTATGTTGTGCCGCATAATTATGGCACAGCGCAAAGGCACGTCCCTTTGTTTAGCTACTTATGTAAGTGTGATTGTACACACCTTGATCACCTTAAAATAATCAAACCTGTTTGGAGTTAATCTGCTGATCCATCCCTGTTTTCTTTTTTTTAGTGAGAATGAAATTACCCGATAGATGCATTTCATGCTTCAGCGTACAGACCAATGTGTTACATCTTTATGGGACAAAAACTGAGGAAAAGTACTATTTACATTCGAGTGAAGTTTCCATATCTTTTTATTTTTATTCATTTTGTCTACACGTTATGTTATTGTCTGAGGATAAATGCGGTTCAGTTTCATAATTTAAACAATAAAATATTAAAATGAAAATCATCGGGTTTGTTGCTTCTTGGTCTAAATAACCGAATGTCATCAGATTTTATTGTATTTAGGTGAATTTTGACGCTTTGTAGTTTGATATTGTTCACAGAAAAAGTTTACGTGGCTGCCGCACATTTTCACGCCAGCGAAAAATTATGCGTATATTTACGCAAACTTTGACGCAAAGTTAATTTTTATACATGCCGACTTGTGCGTAAAATATGGCACAGCACATTTTTTGTGCACACGCACGCTTTATGCATGCATTCTAAATTCTTGAAGTAGTTCTTCTGTGTGCCGTGATTCCTGAGTTCGGGTTGTCTCACTACATCTGGTGCTTTACAGGTTTTTTGTTTGTTTTGCTGTTTTTGGTGGATGCCGTCCCTTACTATTGGTCCCTTCTACCTGTAACCTCAGCTACTGTGGGTTTTTCAGTTTTCCTTTTTTGTTCTTCTTTTATAAAGAACAGTGTTATTAAAGAGTATTTTAAAATAGAATTTAATAAATTGCTTGGTGAAACCAACTCCTGTCTCGGATGTCGTAAATAGCTGCATATCTGAACTTGTGTGCCTTAAAAAGAAGGTAATGTTCCTTAGCTGAAATTCCCAGGGTGACGTTGAGCTATTTATTTTTTGGATCCAAAACTGAAGTTGCGTAATATTCCTGAGTTCCATCTAGTGTTGCCACATTTTTTGGTGTTGCTGGAAGGATTATGCATATTGTGAACATCTGAGATGGGTATTTGTTTGGGTTTTTCAATATTTGTGTTTTTTTGTGTATTTTGCTGTCATTTGTGCAGATTGGACAATCCAGAGACAGAGCAGCAGTGGTTCCATGCGAACCTGCAAAAGTGGGGGGTGAGGAATCACAGGAAGCAAAATAAGCTTGTGACAATTATTGAAGAAGAAATTCAGGAACTTAAAAAGCTGGTAGTAAGCTTAAGAGCTGACAATGAGCAGTTATGACAAGGATAGGCTAGCTCAAGTGCTCAGCTGTCCATTTCTTCAGCATTGCCTAATGCCCCTCCTATATATTTATTTTAGAAAGGAGGACCCTTCTAAAATATTTGAAATCTTACAGGAACTGTATGGTTTTTCTGAGTTGTATGTTGCTCTTCCAGAGGCCATCTTTTCCAGAAAACAACAGGGAGAGAGTTTTCAGGAGTTCTCCTCACATTAATGGGACTTATGGAGAGAGTGAAGCAGCGTGCACCTGCTGGTATGTTAAATTCTGAGACTCTGTTAAGAGACCAGTTTGTTGAGCAAGTGTTGGACAGTTCCCTGCATCGTGAGTTGAAGCAGTTGATGTTGCGCAACACCCCACCCTCTCTCTACTCACTCACTCTCTACTTCCTCTTCTGAGAGGGGAGATGTGCTACCACCTCTCCATTTAGCAGGTGAATTGTGTTTCCTAAATCTGCTGGGATTTACCCTGTTCAGAACTGTGGTAAACTGTTTAAAGCTGGTGTCGAGAAAGACTCGCCTGGTTTCTGATGACCTTCATTCAGATGTCCCACACGTATTCCCCTGTGATTGTAACCCAATCAAGAGAGTTGGCGTCAGAGTTGTTGCGGTTCTAAAATTGAAAAGTAAAAGGGTAGTTTATGGTGAATTAAGGGAAAAGTTAATGGAATAAAAGGCAAATAGGTGCATCTGAGTTTTGCACCTCACGTAACCGACACTCGACAGAGAGTAGGTTGGCCTGAAGTTGCAAGGAGTTGGACGCTCTAGAAACTAGGAATTTCTTAAAAGTCTCTCTGTTTTATAGAGTATGGAAAGCACCTAAATAAGGAAAAAATAAAGGAAAACCGGTATAAGGGATATAAGGAAGCTGACGTCATTTTCATTTATTTTTTGTTTTAGTGTTTATGAAGGAAGATGACCTCATTGTATTAATTTATGCACTTTGTGTGTGTTGGTGTGACAAGTATCAGGCCTGTGTGTGTATGCATGTGTCTTGGTACAGAAAGTGACAGCCCTGCGGATCTGTGCACTCACATACCTATCTAACAGGGGACCATTGAGTTGTCTGTCTGAGTATGAGTGTTGCTGCAGCTGGGATTTGAGCTCTGTTATATATATATATATATATATATGTTTTGTTGTTTTGTTTGTTTGTTTGTCTTGGTATTGTCTGTGTTGGCGGGTTGTGAATAAAATATGGAAGGAGAATGTGATAGAGAAATGCAGACCCAGAGGTGGGGTCCAGGGAATTGGAAACAGTTGGGAAAGCAGATTATTATCTTTGTTAATACAGTACTGAATGTATCAGAAGGGGGGGGGGGGGGGGAAAAAAGAGAAGAAAGGAAAGGAGGTAAGAGAGAATTTAGAGAAGATAATTATTCAAGAAGGGAAAGAGGTTACTAATGAAGTTCCATTAGGACCTTTGTTATGGGCCAGAGCCCAGGAATGTGCTAAAAAGTATGAGGAGGCAGGACTAAATGAAAAGGGAGCTGGATTCTGGCAAAAGAATAAACTTAAAAGACAGGAAGAGATCCAGGAGAAAAATAGAAAGTACTGGTCAGAGCTGGCAGTGCTTTGGCAAGGGACTTCACATTTACAAAAAGACAGAAAGCATGGTGAATTTGTTCAAAAAAGTTGTGATCTTGAACCCCCTCCTTATAATTCTTCAACTCCTAGCTTGTATCCTTTTTTAACTGTTACAGAGGGTGCATGAGTCTTACTTCAAACAATCCATTTGCTCCAACTGGATCTCAAAGACCTTCTCTACCACAAACTCTGCCAGGTATCTCCAGGGGAACATCGAGTAGTCAGGGAAGCTATATACAGCCATTTCATGATAGAATAGCAAGAGAAAATGCCGTTGAGAGCACACCCATTTTACAAAACGGTGGGCTGCCATTTTTTCCAGTAGCTCCTCATGTTCTACCATTGCGGAGTGTTCTAGAGGACCTCTCTCCAGGGAGTCCCCTCCTCAACTCACTGGTAGTACTGCACCTGTAATAGTAGAGGATAAACTGCAGGGGCACTGGGTCCCAGATTCACTTATACAGCAGTTAACAGGGATACAGAGTCAGCATTCAGCAGCATCACATGAAAAACAAATAGAAAGGGCATTTTCTAAGCACTCATTAACTTCAGAAGGATTTAATAATGAGGATGAAAAGCTAGTTTTCAGGAATCCAGAGGAGGGGGACACAGAAAAAAGGTATAGGGAAATTTCACCAATGGAACATGAACCTGATAGGGGAAAACTGATAGAACAAGCCGAAGAGGCGACTGAGTAATAGTTAATGGAGTTTAATTCTGACAGGGAAGCAGAGATTGATGAGGAAAATTCCAGGACTAATCAAACAACACAAGTCTTAAATGGTGATGAACGGAGAGGGAAAAAGCTTCGCTGATTGCTGGGCAGAGGCCTTTTTTAACTACAGTTTATGGGGATAAATATAAACCTTTTGCTTTTGGAGATGTGCAGGCCATTGTTGACAAATTGCCACCTATTGCCAGAAGTGGCACATTGTGGCTGGACAAGCTGGATATTTTGACAAAAGGACTAACCCCAGCACATTTGCCCAAAATAGCTCTGAAGTCACTATTTTGGGCGACTTCAGAGCTATTTTGGGCAGATGTGTCACTAGGACCACAGGAAACGAAATAGAAATGTCTGCCTAGACACTCACACGTCCAGATGACACCAGATTAACGGTGGTACTAACTGCATTGGTACGAGCAATCAGAAAAAAATTTCCTTTATCTGCCCCAGCAGCTGCTCCCAAATTTCAGTGGGACCCTGAAATGTATCCTAAAGAGTTCTTGAATAGGGACATGTGGGGGTGGCTCAGATGACGAAGAATTTGGAACGTTAGTGGCATCTAGATCTCTAAGACATGTTAAAAGATTATCTTAAATCATGTACTTTGTGTTCACAGTTCAATGTCAGCCCAACTGTTAAGCCAGACCAGGCTAGATTTCCATCAGAGCTGAAAACGGGAAAGGAAATCATTATAGATTTCACAGATATGATTACATCGGTCAGAGTGTTCAGGTATGTTTTAATGTGTGTAGATGCTTTTTCTGAGTTGCCAGAGGCCTGGCCGGCAAGGATAAGAGACAGTAAAACTGTAATTAAATGATTGATTAATCATTATATTCCTAGGCATGGTTTTCCTGAAAAGGTCAGATGTGATAATGGCAGCCATTTCAAGAACCGTGATCTGCAACAGATGGAAGCAATGCTGGGGCTCACTCATGCCTTTGGTACTGTGTCACCCTAATCACAGGGTAAAGTGGAAAGAATGAATCAAACGGTCAAAAAGAAATTGGCAAAAATTTGTAAACAGACTAAAATGAACTGGGTTGATGCTTTACCAATTCCTTTGATGTCTGTGAGGTGTTCTGTTAATCAGACCACAGGTTTCACTCCACATGCGCTCCAATCAAGAAGGCTGATTCCTGGACCACTGACAAGACTACCTGGATTGACAGGTGACACACAGCATCTGACACATAAAGAATATTTTGGCGTACTACAAACGCCAGTGTGGCAGCCCGTGATATTCCTCTGGTTGACAATGTCACCATAAAACAGCGCAATAGGCGCATTTCCCCCTCTAACTATGAAGTGGTTAAGGACCGCATCAACCAGTTACTTGCTTCACAGACGATTAGGGAGAGTAGCAGCCTGTATGTATCTCCCATAGTCTTGGTAAGAAAGAAAGATGGGAGTATTTTTATATGTGTTGACTATAGACAGCTAAATAGCAAGACCCGAAAATATTTTTTTTCTCTTCCATGAATAGAAGAGCCGTTGGATGCATTGTCTGGTGCATGCTGGTTTTCCACCTTTGACGTAGCTACCGGGTATAATCAGGTTCCAGTTGAGGAGGCAGATGGCCCAAAAACTGCCTTATGTACCCACTTTGGGCTGTTTGAATGGAACCGAATGTCCTTTGGGCTTTGTAATGTGCCTAGCACATTCCAGTGGCTAATGCAGCAGATCTTTGGGGATCAACAGTGCAAGTCTTTAATGTTATACCTTGATGATATTGTTGTCTTCTCTTCAAGTGTGGATAAACATCTGGAGCATTTGAAGGTGGTGCTGGGTCGACTTCAAGAACAAGGGCTTAAAGCAAAGCTCAGTAAATGTTCCTTCTTTCAGAAAGAGGTATTTTACTTAAGACGTGATTTCTGGTGAAGGGGTTTGTAAAATTTAAGTAAAATTGAAGTTGTAGCCAGAAGGTCAACTCCCACAGATTTATTTCTTTGTGTTGAGTTTCTTCATTTTTTGTAGGGCTTTCCCCCTTTGCTTTAGACCAGGGGTGGGCAATCCTGGTCCTGGAGGGCCGGTGTCCTGCAACTCTTAGATGTCTCCCTGGTCCAATACACTTCAATCCAATAGCTGAATCACCACCTCAGTGCAGTCACTTCTCCAGAGTTATTTGAATCCCCATTATTTGACTCAGGTGTGTTGAAGAGGAGATGCATCTAAAAGTTGCAGGAGAACAGTCCTCGAGGCCTGGAGTTCAAGTGTTTCATTTGAAGGCAGTCAGTTTAAAAACTCTGAATCCAACAGAGTCAGGAAAAGCAGAGCAACATCTCAGATACGTCGTTTTTTTAATACACGTCTGTTATCAGAGAGTACATTCCATACAAGAACACTGTTCTGGACAGAGAAGCAGAAGTGGCAACATCA
>CAEGAE010065037.1:0-35771 GCA_903067095.1 Girardinus metallicus | reverse complement strand
GAGGAGAAACATTTTTCTTAGAGTACTTGAAATACAGCCAATAAAACAGGAAGTACCCCAGCCCTATCAGATGCAGCTTCCGGTTGTCGTGAAAAAGGTCTATGACCACGAAAAAAAGAAAAATCAGATTTCACGGAAAAAAAAAAAATCTGAATTGAGCAAATGGGCAATGGGCAAACAGAACCACTATTGTTCTGACCCAGAACTTATGCACTTTCTAGTCCTGTTGTGATGTTCTGCTATGAGAAGCAGACATGTTCGAGAGGGTTAGCTCTTTCAATCTTTTACTTTGGTTTTGTTTTCTCCAACTTTTCCCTTCAAATTGCAGTTAACTGTAAGAACTCCAAATTAGAGCATGAACCCCTTTCTTAAACTCATAAGAGCAGGAAAATTTGGCTAGCATTTAGACCTTTACATCACATTTAAATATTAATGAGTTATAATGATTTTATTCAGAAATGAATCAATCTTTCAGAACTTATTTGGACAAATATGTTCATATGGTGTTTTCTCTGTTTCTTTTTCTGTATTTGATTCAAGTGTAGATTAATGCATTTTGCTTTTGTTTTAAGCTTTATTTTTTTTATTGCTTTGTTGCAGTATCACCTACAAATTAGTTTTAAACTTTTGCATAGAAATAATGCATGTTTTACTTGGCTTCAAGACCCCTTTTTTGCCTCCCAAGCAGTGAAGTATGTTAGCCATTTTGCTGCAGCTGCTAATGCAACATTGAGCTCCCTGGTTGCAATAATATTGCTTTTCCTGCAATCAGCAGAACTTGTCTAATTGTCCCAAAGTCAAATATTTCTGGCTTTTTCAGTTCTGAATGCTTCACCGCAACTTTTTGTTTCTTCTCTACTGTTTTGCATCTAACTGAGCGTATTTTCAGATGATAAAATACTCACCTTCTGATTGAGCAGAGGGATCAGGCTTGTCTGTAAAGTAGAGGACAATGAGGCCGATACAAACACACGTCATTGCTACGAAGAAAAATATCAACATTTTCTCCAGGTTGCTCAGTGCCCTGAACCGGCGTTTTCCCTTCTCCACATCCATTTTTCCCACAGTGACAGAGATGCACCAGACTGAGCCTTCTTCACAAATTCACCGGCTTATTAACAATCCAAGGAGAAACATACCTGAACTTTGACCACAGCCGTGAACCTTGAGCCTGCTCAGATGGGGTATTAGAGCCTCTCCGCTGGGGAGTGTACAGATTGGGATCAAGCCATAAATCAAACAGTATCAGTAGTGAAGTGTAATAAGTGTTGATGTTCTAAGTGGTCCAATCAATGGGCCATTTCGACACCTTCAAGAGAGCCGGCTGGCGGAACAGATTAGAGTCAACACTCACTACATCACATTGAGCTACTTTTTTTACAGCTGATGCAACAAATTCTCAGTTATTTGAAGAAAAATACAATGAATTTCAAGTCCAATTTTTACTGGTGTGGAAACAAATAAAACATCAGTAGTTGATCAAAGAACATTTACCTAAAAGAGTCCAATTAAATGAGCAATTAAAGCATTTCTGAAGCTAAATTTGAAACTTTTGACTATCAAACAGGAAAATGTGAAACAATTATAGTATTTTCTAAACAGACATTTTCTTTTTTACAGCGTTCACATCAACAGGGCTAACATGCCTACAATTATGTGTGCAATATTTACAATTATTTTATCAAGCAGATTTTATTAGTATAGCACTATTCATACAAGACCTAAGTAATTTTGAGACAGAAATCAAACAAAATAAAGATTCCTATTGAATACAAGCATGAAATAAAACCAAGTAGTTTATAACAGAAATTATTGTAACATCATTTATATCAATGGAAGGAATCAAAATAAGACATTTCTCCAGCAGGACCTGTAACTTTCAGCTCCCTGTTCTTCACTTCTTTGTACCTTCACTATGTGTGCAGTCTCATTGTTCCAACCCTTTAGTGGGTAAAAAGAAGTGACAAGTCCTCTGCCTTTGCCAGAGGTGTCCAAAGGCATGGATGTACATGCCTTTGGATTTTTAAAAGTATCACTTCCATGATTTCTATTTCCATGACCACCATTTGCATAGTCTAGCAGCACAGAATGAATAGAGTTGAAGATTTCTTTATTATACTGTGGACTCCCTTGAGTATCCTTCTTTCCTTCTTTTCAGAGATTTCACAGAGACGCAGAGTCTTTGGTTTGACAAAAATGCAGGGGTGAGAGCAGGGGACCTTCACACTTAATTGAATGTCCATTCAAAAACACTTGACTGTTTTTTTTTCCCATAATAATAATCTGGACTCTCTTCTGCTGAGAAAGAATCTGAAGCAGCTATCTGTCTCTAATTAATGCATTTTCTCCATGATTTGGACTCCATTGTTGAAGTTCTGAAAAGAGCACCGGTGTGACAAAAGCTGCTTATGCAGCTGAAGTCAGTGAAAAAGATGATTTTTTTGAACAGAAAGATATCTCCAGAACTCATTATTACAGGGATTAAATGTCGATAGGCTACATTTGTGTGCATCTGTCTGTCTTGGTTCCCTTTCCTTTCTGTGTTTCCCCTCTATTCGTGTTTATTTTGGATCTGCTTGCTTCACCTAGAAGGGTAGATGGTACAGGTTCATCTGTTCAGCATAACAAAGCTATGAAGTCATCAAACTGTGAAGGTGACCCTTTTCTACATGTGCACAAACTGTTCTGGATGCTTTTTTCACAGCTGCACACATGTGGCCTGTTAGAAAGGTTAAATATTCAGATCTTAGTTAAAAGTCGATATTGATTTGTGGTATGGATTTACATGTAAGGATGGAGACAGAGCAAGCTGACAAAAACTATGTTAGCACGTTGGAGGGGAGACAAAGGGGTTTGCAGCAGCAAACTGGAGGTGTTTGATACGTGTACACATTCGCACAGGCCAAGACTGCACCGCAAACAAATGTAGGCCACATAATCCTGTGGGAACAGTGCGGCCATCAGAAGGACGTACTGCAATACCAGCTATCGGGTTGATACAATACGGGGAGGAGAAAGGACGAGGATCATTTTGGAAGAAAAAAACACATTCTGCAGGAGAGAAGCTTTAATTACAGACTCAGGGTGCTTTGTTGTGCTTTAATTGTTGAAGAGAGAAAATGAGGTGTCTGAGACAGAGAGAAATGGGGATTGCAAGTTCGTAGAGGAGGCGGTGGGAGAAAGAAAGGCTTAGGGATGAAAGCAAAATGAATGCAAATGGTGGGAAACACAATGGAGTAAAATGAAGATATTCAAAGACAATTTAACATAAATTCCTTCCACCAGAAATCCTCAGAGCAGCTCTGGATTGGGAACAGAAATTACATCACTTTCCTCACCAGCTTCCCCTAACTAGCTTCTATATAATATGTGATCTGTAATTATTATGAATCATCCCAATGACAAATGTCCATGTAATTCCATAAATGTTCTATGTGTGAGTGCATTTGTTTTATTCAGGTGATGATCTTGATAACTGCAACGGCTTCCCTGTGAGTGCTGTAGCGTCTGCAGGGGTTCCTGTGAGGTTCTGCCTGCACTGAGGAAGCCTGTGGGTTTGAGAAGTTAACTGGGTCACTGACGCCAGACTTCAAATCCCAGCACCACTGAAGCTTACATTGCCATGAAGAAGTATTTGTGCCCTTCCTTGCAGTTTGTCATCTACTTTTGCTTTCTTGTGGCACTTAGGTGTTTCAAATAAATGCAGAGATATGATGTAATACGATGCAGAGATAACCTGAGGTACAAATTATTTTCTGTTTAGCCACATTGGGCGGTTTTGAGCTTGAACAGCATGTTGTAAGATCGTTCCATAGCATCTCAGTTCGGTTTAAATCTGGACTTTGACTAGGTCTCTTCAAAACATTTATGAAAATATCTGTCCAACATTTTCTGCTTAGTCAACCTTTAAGAATAGATTTCTATAAGATCAATTAACTTTAGATTAACTCATTCATCGATAACTTGCATCAATGCTGTATAATAAACAAATTACTTTTAACAGATCTTGTCTGACAACATGAAGTAGGCTAAAAATCTTAAGAATTACACATTATACACTGATCCAAAGATATTTAAGAGCAGATGGAAGTCAAAGCTTTTAGGAAAGGGTTATAAAACCACCTCATGCTCAGTCACACTTGGGTTATGTAACTTTATCTTTTTACCCAAAAAATAAAGCCAATCCACTTCTGTATGGATCAAATGAACAAAAAGTTTAAGATTTTGTTTTGGTGACTCAGAAATCTGATGAGTTTTCTCTTGTATCAAGATGGCCGACCACCTTTACATTACATCAAGGGTTAAATTTTTCTTAATATGATAAATAATTTTTAAAAAATCATTAAATATAAAATATTGTGTTGGCTGTATTTGATACTGACTGAGTAAACAGAAAATTGTGGTTAAGTGAAACACTTAATCCCCCATGAACAGAGAGATGCTCATACAGAAGTCTGTGGTTTCTCTTGAAGGAATGTCAAAACTTTGTCCTATAAAGTTCATTAATTCACGACAGCCCTCAAAATAAACCATCCTGAGGAACTTGTGTTTATATTTAAAGAGAGAACCGCATAAAGTACATTTTACATCCCACCCAGGACTCATTTTAGACAAGACGTATCATCCCGCCATCTTCATTTCTGTATCAACTGGCACCACTTAAGGATGACCAGTGGTGCCATCTGCTGGATGGCATCCAATCTACAACACTAAAAGGAAATCTAAGTGGACATTATTAGTTTATTGATTAGAACTGATTTTAATTGTATCAGCCTTCAATTGACATTTAATTGTAATTATTTATTTGCATCCCTATTGTACAGGTCTGGCAGTGTGCTGCTGGATGAAGTCAACTTTCCAAAAAAAATGGGGA
Organism: Girardinus metallicus; assembly: GCA_903067095.1. Taxonomy (NCBI): domain Eukaryota; kingdom Metazoa; phylum Chordata; class Actinopteri; order Cyprinodontiformes; family Poeciliidae; genus Girardinus; species Girardinus metallicus. The sequence goes on along the minus strand of CAEGAE010065037.1, from coordinate 30,898 downwards.
AATCAGAGCTAAGTCGTGGTTTAAAAGGAGACAATTTCCATTAATAAGTGAAATCAATAACATTAACTCAGGTTATCTTTGTCGAATATTAAAATGCTGGATGATCAGACACTTTTAAGAGAGACAAAAAAGCAGAAGGGGGCAAATACTTTTCGACAGCACTGTGTGAGAGTTCCTACATGCACAGATGAGACCTGTGTGTTTATGAAGCTAACTGGGTCACTGCAAGCACATTTCAAATGCCAGAACAACTCCAACTTATCTGTTGGACTTCAGTTACAGCTTTAAAGTAATGCTGCTGCTGTCAATTTCTTCCTAAACCCATGGATGGTTATTGAGAATTGAGTCAAAGCAAAACAAAACAGCAAAACAGAACAGCTCAGAAATTGGGTTCATATTTTCTATGCAGGTAATTTAGACAAGCAGCATGCAGAATAAGAATGGGAGTGATTTCTCATTGACGTCTAATAAACTCCAATAAATATGCAGCCTAGCTTCTCCTACAGCAGACAGTGAGAGAGCAGCTGTCATTGGTTTCAGCGTCTCAGCGTGAGTCAGGAGAGGCCCTCAGGCTGAAACAAGTGGCTCCTTCTTCCTCTCATGGACCATCAGTCTTTAACTGGACAGCACCAGGGAGTTTCCTGGTAAAGAGGCAACTCTCGAGAGATTGTTATTTATTGCTCTTGCTGGTTGTTAGAGCAGCTAATGCCAGTGGCATGTATTTAATCATCTGTTTTTCTTATGTTATGCATTTTTGATTATTTTTTTATTATCAGAATCACACATGACTGTCTTAGGTCTGCCATTCTCCCGTTGTTTATGATTCCTTACAGCTTTTTGGTTTTTAGTTAATAAGACACACCTGTTCATTGCTCCACCCTCCTCTGTTCATATTCTCCACTTTTTTTCTCCAGCCATTGTCAGATCTCCCTGTTTCCTGCAGCGCAGTTAATGTTTGCCTTCAATAACTTTTTAAAACAAACATTTAATGAGACATTCACATGGCAGCGATTCTCTTTATTGCAGAATTGAAAAGCAGAATTGGAGCCTCCTGCACAACCAAGAACAACGCAGCAAATAGTTTCTGGTAAGTCAACAACAAAACACTTGTCTTTTCCAGCAGTCACTGTACAGCGGTGAAACCAGCTGACCAAATGTGCTGGAGCTCAGCCTGGGTTGCTAGGTGGGCTTGGCCGGGGTTGCTAGGTAACAGCAAAGTGAGACTTAACAATTGGGAGGTTTTTGAAACTGCTCATTGTCCAGGCACCAAAAAAACATTAACCTATTGCCATAAACCTGCTGGGCATTTTTTTTAGATACAAAAATGCCCATTTTGCACATTTTGTACAAAAATGTGCAAAATGTGATTTTTGCATACCGGTAATAGGTTTCCTTTAATACACCTCAGAAGACTGTAGCAAAGAGCTGCAAAGGCCTTTCACGCTCCGGATGATTCTTTATGTGTGTCGGCTTCATCTAGTGTGACAGTACTCAAACATAGGTTTTTCCACTCAAAGGCACACAGCTAAAGTTTCAGTCCTCTTGTCACTGAAGCAGTTCTTCCTCTCTGCTGTCCTCATACCAAATAAGATGGAGTTATGAAAAACCGAGAGACGGCTAATTAAAGCAAGAGTGAAAGACACAGGCTTAAGGCTGGTGGCTGCCTTAACAGGAAAGGGTGAAGCTGATGTGTGAAGTAGAAAATGACCTCTGCAGGAGGAGGAATTAATTTAAATATGAGGCTGATATTCATATTTAAGGACTCAACGGTTCGCTGTCCTTCTCTCGGTCTGAGCATTATGAAAAGAGAAAGAGTTCAATGCTTACAACTTGAGGAGACAGATATAAGCGCGACTTTAGAGCTTGACTGTGTCCTCTGATCCCGAAGAATCAAAGACAAACAGGACCTGGGATTAGACACTTCAGACTTACACACTGTGACATTTCACAGCACCACTGCAGATACAGAGGACTTTTTTTGGTCCTGCTTTCACGTCCAGACGTTAACATGAAGTGACGTGCTCGTTAAGACAGCAGCAGAAGTCGCCCAGAATCAGTGTTAAACACCAACCAGGATAGTAGATTTACAATGAAACACATCTATGTGAACAAAAAAAAAGTTTGCACAAAAATAGCCAAAGAGCCAACAGGCAATTTCATTAAACTGTTCATGTTTGGTCTTAAAGTTGCACTGAGGAAGGCATTTTCAAAAAAATGTTGAAACCTCTGACTCACTGATCACCTTTAGCAGGAAAGTTAGCTGCTTTATTTTAGAAAGTTTGGGGACGGGGGAGAAAAACAATACCACTCCAGTCTTTACTGGACCGAAGCAGATAAAATTCAATTAACTACAGCAATGAAACCTTCATAAAAGCACATTGCTCAAGGCATTTTTAAATGGCTACAAGAAAATTAGGCTGTTTGGAAATAACACAGGTCCATGCAAGCATGCCTCTTAACAAATACTGTTCTTTTATTAGTGTTGACATTTATTTCTGCAGCTCCATCTACAAAAATCTGAAACGTCTCTCTCCTGTCTTCTATGGACGGCTTTTATCATTCCTGCTTCTCCTTAATTCTCAGGGAACTTTACTTGGATCAGATTCAAAAACACCAGAGATTTCTGAAATATTGGCCTAATTTCATGTTCTACTGTTACTCCAACATCCACACCTACCTTTGCCACTTACACCTTATTGAATGCCAGAGTAGATGCTGAAAGAGGATACAGGAAAAAAATACATATATGTAATATTTGTCATGTAAATGACAAGCAGAAGCAGGAATGCTTTATTTTTTTATGTTTTTTTTATAGCAGAATGACTGAACTTTCCAACACATTGAACTGCTTTTTGTCCTAATAGTGTTGAGAACATTTCCACACATTTCCAGCTAATTTTTAGTTTAGTACTTTATGTAGTTAGTTAATTAGTTAGTTAGACACCCATAACCAGCTAAAAACCAAGCTTTGATATGTATAATTAGAGAACTGAGATGGTTTATTTGACTTTTTCCGCACGATTGTATAATTTGTTTGGACTTCTTTTTGAAAAAAACTAATAGTTTGACTACATGACACATTTCTTCACAATAACAAAAAAGTGATACAAGAATAAATAAAATATCAACTATGAAGTTTTAGTGAAAGCCGATTACATCACTTTCTTAAATATTGTAGGATTAGTTTGTTTGCTGCCCATTGATTGAACTAATAAAAACGTTACTACTCTTGCGTGCTTGGGTCATTTAAAGATCAGAACCAAAATGTATTTAATATGAAAAGTAAAGCAAATTGAGTTTAAAGGTTTTTGTTATTAAGCCAAGTTTTTCCTAGCTTAACAAACCCTTTCCCCATAATAATAGACATATTAATCACAACAGCATTGGTTCTATAGGAGACCAAAGTTTATATCAGAAAGAAAAATGTGTTAAAGTCATCTTAGTTTTAGATTATTTTAATAGAAATCCAAGGAACAACAGAGATTAAACATAAAGTTTATGTGTGTATACAGTGCTTTCCTTTTTTGCCACCACAGGTGAAAAATACATGAATGCATGTCACAAAATCTCCCACACACCTTGAAAGCATTTACCAAATCCAACAAAGGAGATATCAGCTCAATATATTTGCACAAATGTTCTCTGATGATACTTTATGACTGGAGTGAACTTTAAGACATAAAGCATTTGAAGCTAAGATACATGCCTTTAACTATAGATTTTAAAAAGTGTTTTCTCTCTTTTTCTTACATTCTATTTCTAGAAAATAGGTGTTTATTTTATGCTTCTATATCCTACGTTGTTTGTTCACAAACGTCACAAATATTGGGACTTTTTTTTTATGCTACAACATTCCAGTATACTCACATGTAAGGATCGGCGACCCGTTAATGTTTCACTTGGCATCGCAGTTCTGACAAATGGAGGACAAACACTGTGACCTCCAGAAAAAGAAAGGAGTCTCACACCGGCCACCACGGGGGGTGCAGGGCTAGTCAAGGACAGCGGAGGGAGGGGGACGCACGCAGCAGTTGGGCCGCCTGACATTTTGCAGCATTGACCTGAAAATGTTCTGCTGCCTCCTTTTGTTCTTTTTCCCACGCTGTGGCGAATCAACGCCGGAGATGGATTTTCGGAAGGAAGTCTGAGCAATCAGCTTCCTCTCCTGCTCCCTGATTTTGCACTGCAGGTGGCTCTGAATGGCGAAACCAAGCGACTCCGGGTCCACAGACGCCCCATAGACCTCCCACGTCATCCCCTGTTCGTCCCAGACCACGTCGTGGATGCTCTTATCCTTCTGCATCCCCGACTGATCGTCCTCCTCGTCGTTCTTCTCTGGCTTTATCCCCTGCTCAACTGAATCTGTTCCCGACTTTGATGCTGTGTTAGCTGTCGTTGTGTTTGCTGGCGGACCCCGAGAAAACGCAGCATTGTTTCTGTCAGCAGAAGCGCCGGCCGTCTCTGGGGAGGGAGCTTTAGCGGTGGAGGATATTTCAACTCCACTTGCCACTGTGTCCTTCTTGTTGCTGTGCTCGATGTTGATTTGATAAACTGGCTGAATGCTGCTCAGAGCTGATCCAGGTTCCTTGGGCTTGGCTCCTAACCTGGAGTCAAGCTGCTGGGCCATGGCTGTTGAGCACAAACCTGCAGCTTGATTGGGGCACATCTCCGCCTCTACGGTGAGTCTCTCTGAGGTGGAGAGGGAAGTTGTGTAGATCTGATAGGAACCCATGGCTTCATTAACTGGAAAAACAACAGCTAGACTCTGCGCCTCTTCCCTGGGGACTCCACTGCCAGTGAAGGGCAGCAGACTCGGACTTGTACCTACAGCTTTACTGGAAGTCTCTGCTACTGCCTGGACCTCCATATCATGACACTGCTTGGCAGGCGAAGCGAATGAGGTCATAGTGGAGGCCTCCTTGTACTGCGTGCTGAGCTGCTCTCCTGTGCAGACAGCTGTGTCAGTTTGGCTGGTTTCCTCAGACACCTGCCCACACGTTGGCTTGCTTTTTGCAGCCTGGGGCACACCAGATGAATCCTTCTGTGAAGATTCAGGGTGATGTTTATTGGAGGAGGCCTGTGTTGCCTTTACTACTGGGAAATCTCTCTCTGAATGTGATGAACATATATTTGTAACTGTAGTGTGGATTTCTGCTTCTTTACCTGCTGGCGGAGGCTTAGTAGAGGTAACAGTTTCCATCCTGTGTTCAGGTTTTCGTGAGTTATCTGGTTCTTGGATTTTCTGTAATGATGTGGTAGATTTGTTTTGTGGATCCTTAACATCCTGTTGAGATGAAGGCACTGCTTTTTGTGACTGACTGGTGCTGTAGAGATTTTTATTTGTATTTTTATCGCTGGTCTCTTGTGCTGTGGGTTTGGTTGAAGATGCCGTCTGGATAGGCACTGCCTCTGAAGGACTCGTCTCTTTTGCAATTTGTGTGTCGATCTTTGATGCTGCAGTTGCAGTCGGTAAACCAGCGGCGCACGTTTCCTTTCCATGAGCCGTTTTTATGTTAGCATTCAAGTCTCTGTAGTCAGTTTTTGTCTCGCTACCAGCTTGACCTGTTAGCGACAGGTTAGCGGAGTGCTGCTCACCAGCTGTCCCAGGTTCAGATTGTGTCTGCTTCCCATTGCCGCCTGCAGGCATGTCTGCCACCACGCTGCTAACTGCTTCACCGCCCTTACATGAGGATTTATGGATGTGTGGGACAGGGTTGGCAGCGGCACCTGACATAGGCGGGTTATCCTGCTGGTTGGAAGATGTGGGGGCGGCATTTGGACAAACCTGAGAGAGTTTGAGGTGCGACTCGTCACCCAAGTTGGCGTTAGACTCCTTGTTGGCCAGTGGGTCCGCCACAGCCAGCTGAGGCACCATCTGGACCGTCACTGTCCTTTTAGGATTAGTTCCCATCCCGAATTCACAGTTTGGATCTTAAGATATTTTTGTACTCCAAAAATGTGGGCAGACAGAACCTTTATGCAGCTCCCTAAGAGAAGAGGATAGAAGAATAGAAGTAGTTTACTTTAAATATACACTGATCAATGCATCACCAAGATTTTTTTTGGATTAGACCTGCATGACACGCTTTGTCAAACTGATTTCTCACTTTTTGTAAATTGCAAAAATAACTTGTTAGAGTGAAAAAATTAGAGCAACCTATACTTTCCTCATTTTTACAGCTGTTTTGAACTCAAAGAAACAAAAAAAAGATGCACAATTAGACTTTTTACAATTTGTATTGGACACTTTTACTGAAAAGTACAATGCGTTAGACTTTTTATTAGACTTTTCAAACCATAAAGCAACGGTTTTCTTAGACCTTTAGATTTGGATAAATAGAAGTGTGTCACTTTTATTTAAAAAAATAAACCTTTATACATATTTGTTAACACTGTCACCATGTTGTGATAATGCAATAAGACATAGATAATCTGTGAAAAAAAGTCAACTGGCCACTGGCCATTTAACAATGCATACTTGATTTTGATTGACAGCACTTAGACCCTCCTCCTGGTTCTGATTGGTTGTTTTTGACTGGGAGCTGTTCATTTCTTCAGACAACAATAATAGCTCATGGGAGGAGGAGAAGCTTGATCTTTTACAGATTATATTGTCACAGTATAGTGACAGTTTTAACAAATATGTAAAAAAAAAACTTTTTCATAAAAGTTGCGTCCTGTAGCTTTAAAGTGAGATTTTTACGGGTTTTTTTGTATTTGTCATTCTCACTATCAGTGGGACCTGATTAAGAAAAAACTTACTTATTTGAACACAAATAATTGGTGCATCACTAGAAACAAACCTGATTATTCAGATCAAATAATTGATTTATAGACTGCAGTTACAAACTGTTACACTACGTTAAGATAGCTGCAAGAGAGAAGGGAAGGTTTACAAGATGCTAGTAAGACCTGCTGTGAGTCACAAATCACTCCTGACACTCGTCTCCTTCCACTCCATCTTGTCTCTTCTTCACCTCCCTGGTGCAATACCTGTTGCTTTGATTGGTTGACCTCAGGTACTTACTAAAGTACCTCTCCTCATTGTTGCTTCACTGTTCCACCTGTCTGCTTCTCATTCTCACATGCCTTCCGTCTTCCTTCTGCTAACTTACATTCCTCCACCCTAAATACAGTACATTGTTCTCTCCAGGCTCTTTACTTTCAATGCAGATCGCAGCATCGTCTGCAAACGCAATATCCTACGGGACTCCAATATTTCCCTCCTTCAATTTAATGACACCTTTCCACTGTTTTTCTGTCTTTGTATTGGTCATCCTCCATCTTCACATACTTCTTTGCCTCTGCTCTTCTCGTGGCATCCTATCTATTCTCTGGATCCTCAAAGACACAATATAACACCTTCTAACAACACTTTCACAACAAATGTCATAAATATGTTGGTATTTCCCTGCAAGAAATGATTCTCACTTCAACAACAATTCTTTCCCAAATCTCAACTTTGTCTTGATCAAGAGATACTAAGACATATACATGTTGAAAAGAGGCTACTAAATACAAATTCAGTTTGATTTAATGTTTATTACTTAGGTTTTAGACTTTTTTGACCATTTAACAATTGTATTGTGTTACAAAAATCATAAATCTTTATATTTACAAATTATGTAATGTGAAGTAGTATTTATTAGGTACGATCTCCAAGAGATAACAGGGGTGTGATGATTCAATCAGCTTACAAAATGGGACAATGCAAGGTAGAACGTTCACAACACAAGGTTAGATCTCAGCAATATTATGAGGAAAAGAAAGTAGCTATATTTTTTATTTACGTATTCAGCAAATAATTCGCAAATCAAAAACCGTGTTAAAGTGTTTACCCATTTTAGGATACTTTGATTCTAAAGTGCTCCTAATGCACCTGAGAAAAACAAACAAAAAACAACAACAAATGAAATAAAAGCACACAGAAAATGCTAACTGTTTTCACAAGTAAAACAAATGTTTCATTTGTCTCAAACATCTCTGACCAGAGTATAATTGTCCAGTCCAGGTTATCTGTCCAGTTAGATTTTTGAACAACAAATGATCAAAGAAATTCTAGACAAAAGAAAAGAGAAGCTAACTTTAACATTCTCAGTGTTTACAAATGAACTGATTCATGTCTGTTATTCTGTCAACTTCTCTTTCTGTCAGCTGAATACTCAAAATGCTGCCAGATTTAAAAGTGCTGTCAGCTTCGTTGATGCTTTTCTTACCAAGTGTTGTCAGACAGCAGCTTACTAGGAGACTCCAGGCAACTCGAGAACTATTTCCTTTTTTTTCTTCAAATTAAAGCCACCGCATTGATTCTCTATTAACCCTTTCACAATATTTTTACCAGCATTGCACTAAGAAGTATCTTGTATAATGAGCTCAAAAGTTGCAAAGTTCCACCAGGTGTTTGCTAGTTGCTGCTGGCTAGTCTGAAGGATCTGAGCTGGGGAGTAAAGAAAGAGGGATGCTGTCTGAGGTGGAAGTTCAGAAGCTTGTAAACTTCAGCTCAGAGGAGGAGTTGCGTCTAGAAGGCGGGGCTAGGTCCACCCAGGCGTTTTGCAGAGCTGAACGGTTGCCATGGAGATGAAAGGATTTCTCAAACATGCATGGAAGACCCAAGGCAAAACTCCATGTATATTTTTGATGAAGGAACAACATCATAACATGATGCAAAGCCAAAACAAAAATACATACTACCCCTGTAAAGCACCCACCTTCCTATGTTAACCTACGTCAACAAACAAAATAACATTCTGAAAGCAGCTGCATAGAAATGAATGAGACAGACTTGAACTTGCCAACCAACACTGTGGGATATGTGCCTCGACATGTCTTTGCACTCCTAATGGATGGCGTGTCGATCTCTGCGGACCTGACCTTGTGGAAGAGCAGCACTAGGATCAGCAAACAGGCCCAGCAAACACTGCTCTCTCCTAGTAGCATACTACAGAGCTGTGGCTCTGATACTGCAGATGGTGGTGCGAACAATCAAAGTAGCTTTAGGCTCTCCCTTTGGGTGCATTTTTTTGTGAATTACGTAAACATACAGTGATCCACCAGTATGAGGACAGATCTATTGAGGATACTCCTCTTTGACAGCAGCTCTGCCTTCAACATCATCATTCCAGACATACTGGTTATTAGCCTTCTCCTGGATAAGACTAGCTAGCAGTGAAAGTCAGGTTCAGCCTCTTTCCGTCCGGTACACTAACTAACTCTCCCCAGGGCTGCGTTCTAGGCCCCCTACCTTATTCTTTATGAGCACATGACTGCACTCCTGCTGACACTTGTCAAACTGTAGACCGATTTTCATGTAGTCTCACCTCTTCACAATAAAACTAAAATTATATTGATGGGTAAAACCTAGTTTGGACAACTGTGTGGTTTTAGAAATAACTACTTCGGTCTGATGAACTTTAAAAAGCACAGTAGTGATACAGCAGAAAGAAAGGCATATACAGTTTTAGTTTTTTATCCATAAAAATAATTGATCACAAACTACATTTGTGTAAATTACATAGATATTGAGACAGAGGGAAGTGCACAAGAAGACCGAATTGCTGAATGTGTGATGTTGGCTTCCTCAGGGTTTGATACTTAGTCAACATTTCTTTTTATGTATACAATAATTTATGTTTAGTTTCTAAGTTGTACACATAATTTTAATTTGCAGATAATGTATTTTTTGTCTGTAGAAGAAAAAAATCTGAAACATCCTGTAACCAAGGATAAATCAAAATAAATTTGAAATTTATATTGTTAGGTAAACCAAGGAGTCGCTGCCAATATAGGATTTACTTTGTGGGAATCTGAGAAAATTTTTATAAAACAAATACAAACTTTATAATTATATTACCAAAGAAAGCTGTGCAAACTGTAGCCATTAAATTTTTACCAAGAATCCACAAACCCATTAACTATTCAGTGTTTATGCACATTTATATATTTGGAGAAATAACAAAAATTATGCTCAAAGTGAAGAACAATCAGTTACTGTCTGGTACCTAGAAAGTGTTTAAAATGAGAAAAAACCAATGAACTCAATGTTCAGAAAAAAAATTTAATGTCATCATATATGTTTAACAGCATAGTTGTATAGTTCTATGGTAGTTCTGATTTGTTCTTTTTGTTAAATTTTGCTTTATGGGTTTTAAAGATTTAAAGAGGAGCATCAAAAACAAATGAGGTGGATTAGCAGTTCTTGTTTATAACTGATACTACCGTACAGGAAACGTTACTCTGGTGTAGATCATCAGATTATCATACAGCAACAGTCTTCAGGCAGAGGCCTCTTAGGATTTACTGAAAAACCGACTGCTACTGGAGATCTTAACTATCTACAGCAACTCTTTGAAAATATTTGGACAAAATGAGATCTGACAATATTTAATTTCCCTCAGAGATAAAGTATTTGAATTAAACACTGGCTCTACTATTCTGATTATGTAAAACTGTGCTACAGTTCAAATATTTTGTAAAATATTTTATACATATTTAAAAAAAACATGTATAAAAATGACAAAATCTTACAATATTAATGTAAATTTGGAGTTTATTTGAAATAGTATTTATCATATATGCCTTGTGCATTTTATCTTGTCAACTCTTAATGCTATATAAGCTTTAGGTTCAGACTAAACCTCTTTGGTTTTCTATTTCTTTGGTTTCTTTTGGCCTTCAGTTTGTATGTTGCTAAACTGAAAAAACACATGTACATTTTCTTGGTACGTTTTGGCGCCTTTGTACAAACTAAAAATTGCTCAGACGCCTACATCTCTTTAGGACCACAGTGTACTTATCTTCTGATGACTTCCAGCAGGATAAACCTCCATGCCATGGTTAGAGGTTAAATAATTAAAGTTTTATCAACTTCCTTGAACATGACAATGAGTTCACCGTACTGTAGTGACCTACACAGACACTCCGTCTCAGTCCAAATGAACGAGCACCTTTGGGACTTGGTTAAATGAAACATTCTCACTCTGGATGTGTTGCTGACATATCTGCAGTAGGGCTAAAACGATTAAACGGATTAATTGTGATTAATGAATTATTAAAATAATTGTAAACTAATTTATTAGTCAATTAATCATTAATTGGAGTCTATAGATTGAAAAAAATGACATTTGCTGAAGTAGCAATGCAGTCAGAGCAGTAATTAAACCAAAAACGTATAAAAATATATACATTTTGTATTTAAGATAAAAATTGACCAACACAGTATCGATAAGTTGAGCAGGAAGAGCTGAGGTTTTCACGTGGTGAAATACTTTTTTAGCTGCAGTTGCATCCTTTGCTGCAAATGATGAAGAGTTCACTAAGCACAACATTTTATTGCATTGTAGGCAATTAAATGTTCATTTTATTATTTAAAAAAAGAAACTGAACTGTTTGTTTATTTTGACCTTTCATATATTTCTAATATTAATAACATAAGTTTAAGTGGTCAATTGAAAATCTGCAGAAAGTGCCATTTTTATCCAGTTAATTAATCATCAGAATGATTAGTAGAATAATTGATTCCTAAAATAACCATTAGCTGTAGACCTAATCTGCAGTAATAATGTGAAGTATCGTGCTAATACGGACACCTCTCAGGAAAGTTTACGATACCTTGGAAGCTATTATGTGTCATAAAAGAGCGACCTGCAGAGGATAGCGAGGGGAGCTGGGAAAATCATTCAAAGATCTTTTGAGTTCCTCTCTGTTCCAGGATCAGTTTCTAAGGTTTTAATATTTTTTCCCACGTGAATCTTTTAAAGATCCCAGGTGAACTCGCCGTCCTGTTGCATGCTACTGGTTGCACAACAAAATGGCAGTAAACTTATTTTCTAGAAGGCATTTGTTCATTCTGACCCATTTGCTTTTACAGCGCTTTGTAAGGACATCTAATCAGCAGCAGGCTGTGTTTACATCGTCTTTTGTTCAGTAAAGGGATTCATGTAAATTGACTGCCTTGACCTGTGATGCCTCACATTTCTCCAAGTGATGATGAAGGACCTTCATCGTTCTGCTCAACATGTGAAAGCACCATTCTGCAAACAAAGTGCCACCAGAAACGGAGAAAATCATTTATGTTGTCTTCGCATTGAGTGAGGATGCATGCTTTAGTAGGTAGTATAGTAAGTTTTTTTTATTATAATGCTAACCTCAGCTTTTGACCATATCCATCGTTTTATATGTCATATAGCCTGTCTCTATGAGCACTCGGTTATCAGCATAATTAAAACAGAAACAGTTGGTTGGTGGTTTGGGTCATGGACAGGTTTGGCCCATCTGTGTGTGTTTGCTCTGCCACAATGAATCCGTCTGTCAGTCCTCAAAGCGCAAATGTTTATAGAGACCGTATCCTGGCTGTAATCCTTGCTGGTTACGGTTTTCTTTTTTTTTTTTTAAATCTTCTATGGAGCAGTTTGCAAATGACACGAAACAAAAACGGGACTGCATGAACAGCGAGAATTGATGCAAAGCAGTCTGCATTCAAGTGATGCACTCGACCTATTCAGGCCAATTAAGATCTGTGTCATGCACCGGAGCTCCTTGCCTCTGTGAGATTTGCAGCTCTGATCTGACCTTGCAGACATCTGCGAATAATTAACATTCTGATCATAAAGAAAAACGAGGTCGCTTTACCTTAATGTCCCGTGCGATCGGGTGCCGTTTGCGCGCCGCTGTTCGTGAGATGAAGCAAAACCCCGGGAATGAATATGGAAAATTCACCCCAGTGTCGGTGACACCAAGCCACGCCTTCCTCCAGTCTCAGAGGTATTGATCTTCCGCGGCCGAGCAGCGCCAAATCCGAGCCCGGAGTCGACCGACTGACCGTGTGCAATGAGTCACCGCTGGCTGACCGACCGACGCCGCTTCCCAGCTCTTTGTTGCAAACTGAGCAGCGTTCATGAAGCTGCCCGCTTTGCATCAGCATCCCAGCCAGGCTGAGCCGTGCCAGGCAGCATGATGAAGGGATGAATGGGAGATGGGATGCAGCATCCTATCTGTGGCCGCCGCAGGCGATCACAGGAGGAGGGTCACTTATTGCACTGCAAATTTATTACTTTAAGGTCCTGCCGCTGCTGCTGCCTCCTGAGGAAGGCGATCATTTTCCAGGAGCAGAGAAAGGTTATTTCATCAGCGCCCGTTTCTGCCCTGCACAGATGGGTTCGTGAATGAACATTCAATCTGAAGCGGTGCTTTTGACTCAGTTGAAATGTCTTAAAATTAGATTATTTGCTGGTTTTTCATTTTCTGTGGCCGGTGTGGACGTTGAAATAAACGACTTTATAAGGGGGCAGGGGCGCTCCCAGAAAGTTTTGGAGATGAGGGCAAATAATAATTCAGCAGTGGTAAACCAAAACCAAAGGGTCTGGAGTTTTATTTATGCATGCTGGTGTGTCCAAAAGAGATATTTAGGTATTATTTAAAATAAATCCCGATTTTCTTTAGGAATTTTTGAACAAACTCATATTTTGTAAGTTCAGATTTTCACGTATAACAAAAATAATCTGCTTTAATATGTTGGAAAATGCTTTCTTAGACCCATAACATTTTTTATCTTAACTCTGTTACGTGAACTGAGCATAGGATCCTGGAATAATTTGAGAAAGGGTTGACGTGTAAAAAAGAGTTGTGAAAAAACAAACAGATAAATTAAACAGAAATATAAATCATTAAAACTTGTTATTCATCCTAATTTCATTAATAAAAAAACATAAAAGACTGACTGGCTAGTTGCTGGCGGCAAGGCAAGTGGCACTGATGGAGAATTAAGCTTTTGTGTTATTAGATATAGAGTTGGTCTATTTACAAAGTAAGTAAAAAGAAAAGTATTTAATAAGTAAAGCACTAAAGAAATGCTTTCTTGATCATTCATTTTTTGTGTTCTGCACCTAATTATCAAAAGACATCATGAACCCTTCCAGAACTTAGCAGTTCTGTGTTAGCAATAGTCAAGATATTGGCTGGACAATGCAAACCAGTGTGGTATGCCCCACATTGCCTGTCAGAAATTAACAAAATAATCACAAATGCAGGCAAGAGAGAGGCAGAGGTGGATGCAAAATATTTCATGTTAAACAGAAACTTGCAAATGGGTGAAATGAAGTACATAAAACTAAAAAGAAAACAAAACAAAAAAAAAAAATCAGGAAAATGAAGCTGACTGAGCAGCGCATCATTGAACAGACAAACCTGCAGAACACAGTTAGATATAAGAAAAGCTCAAAACCGAAGAAGACAGGAAAATCTCAGAAACATGAAGCTAACAGGAAGTAAAGAGAAGACAGAATAGAAAGGGGCAGACCATCCAAAAGAAAACAGAAACTCAGAAGCATAACTACTCAACAGATTAAGCAAAGTCCAGCACATGACAATTGTAATTTTGTGTACTTTTGTAGATTTATTTGAACTTTTTTAAGAAGGGGAAGTGGTGCTTAATTATACAGCATATTGTGAATTTTAATGGCAGTAAACAATAACTGGTGCAGAAGTTAGCAGTTATCTGTGCTTTTCTCGGATTCAAACAGGATCAAACGCTTACATGCACCCACAATCATGTTTGGATATCTTTCTTTGCAAGTTGCACCTTCTGCTGTCAGATTTTTGGAGTCATCAAGTAGCCACTGGCGTAGCCTGGAAATTTGACCTCTCTGCTAACAGAATTGGTAAAGATCCAGAGATTATTTACTTATACTTATCTAGCAACCCAGAACAGAGATTAGAACTTAGAATCCAGAAAAACTACCTTAGCAACTCCTTTTAGACTCCTGTTCTTCCAACTCAGAAAAGGAATTAGACCAGAGGATACTTATTTATACTGATCTACCAACCCTGAATATATCTAGTTTATTTACTTTGGATCAACATTATTAGTTTTTTCTTCTTTTGCTCTTTCCTTTTGTTTGTTATTTTGTTTGTATTTCTTTTTAAATCCTGTAAAGCACTTTGTATTGCCGTGTTGATGAAAATGTGCTATACATAAATAAAATTACCTTTACCTTTACCTTTAGAGATCCATGACACTGCTGCATCTCTGTGTAAAAAGATATTTCACTCTCTCTGAAGCTTTTTCTGGATAAATAAAGGATGTAAAATCTATTAGTTTGATGTAAAGCACTAAGGAAATGCTTTCTTGATCATGAATTTTTTGTGTTCTGCACCTAATTACCAAAAGACATCATGAACCTTTCTAGAACCTAGCCGTTCTGTATTAGCAATAGTCAAAATATTGACTATTTCAGTGTTCTTAGGTCTAAAAACTTCTTCTTGACATTCTCAAGAAAAAAAAAAAATTGACTGTGTGGCTGAAATTCCTAATTAATGTGTTGTTCTTGTACAATCTAATTAATTTAATTTCATCTGTCAAATTTCTAAAAAAAAAATCTGACACATTACAGAAAATAGTTTTAGTGCAAAGCAATGAAAGGTGTTTAAAGACATGAAACCATCTGTTTATTTTTTTCAAACACTTGCTGCTTTCACATTTGCAGTGAACGGCATGCACACAGCCCACTTATTATGCAGTAGTAGAATGGGACCGTTTATGAATCCTCTGTGATATTTGCTAATGCGCTGCAGTTGACCTGCTCTTCTCCGCCTCTCACTACTTGATTCATTCTCCGCAGGGCAGCAGTTGGTTGAGTTCAGGCATTGATTTCAGACTGCTTTCTACCCTCTGATATGGAGAAAATACACATGCAAATTTCAGTGTAGATGTTTGGATCATTTAAATATCTCACTCTGATTCCTCTCTAGCTAAAGTTTCTTATTATATCATTGTGGAAGGACTAAAAGTGGGCCCACTTATCTGGGTAGTAGGACTCTTCTGTAATATTTCACAATGTTGGAGCATAAAAGAGGGAAATCTTT
This sequence comes from Girardinus metallicus, assembly GCA_903067095.1. Taxonomy (NCBI): domain Eukaryota; kingdom Metazoa; phylum Chordata; class Actinopteri; order Cyprinodontiformes; family Poeciliidae; genus Girardinus; species Girardinus metallicus. Next base: position 15,040 of record CAEGAE010065037.1, on the reverse strand, counting down.
GACCACCAGTTCTGTAGATTCTCCAGATTTCTGGTTTTCCTGTAAGATTTAGATCTAGAGACTACGAAGAAAGTTGAAATTTAGGTTATAAGTTTTGGGTCATTATTCCACTCATAGACTTACGGACCAAAAATTACCAGGTTTCTGACAGATCCATCAGATTTTGACTTCAAATTCTCTGAGAACTCATGAAGCCATACATTGTGACAAGGTTTCCTGGGCTTTCAAATGAGAAACAAGCCCACAGCATCACGGATCCAGCACCATACTTAACAGTAGAAACAAAGTATACTCTCACATGTGTTTGAAAAAAACCTCAGTCTTTGTCTTATCTAACAAAAACATAAAAATCCCACCACAGTTCTAGACTGAGTAAAATATGACTTGTAAGGACAGGGAACATTTTTTGAAATTCTTTTAAATTGACAAATAAAATCTTAAAATTACAAAATATGCTTGGTACGACAGAAGTTTTGTGTATTCATTGTCCAGGTTTTTGTTTCTATTGAAGTTTTTTAGGATTATAAGACCACAAATTGTCTTATAAACAAATTTTTTTTTTTTTTTTTTTAGAAAATGTATGTCTGACACTATTTATGTTTTGAATCTAAAAAAAAATTAACAGTTTTTTAAAAATTTTTCATGTTTTAGCATATTATCTGAGCACACAAGAAAATAAATGTCACATGAATTTTTGCACTAAATAAATAAATTTGCTTCCAACTTGACGATTTTGTCCCTCAAGACAGAAAGTTTGGACACCTCTGATCTAATAATTTTCAGTCTTTGCTGCAGTTCTTTTACAGTGATCTTCACAAATGTTTATTTATTTATTTATTTATTTATTTGTTTATTTATTTATTTTTTACTGCATCCTCCTCAAACTTACCACTGTCTCCTTGGAAGCAAAAGATTAAGAAATGAGGGATGATTAGAGGTTTTTGCACAGTACTGCTACTGAGTGAGCCATTAAGTAAATAAAAGATCAAATTTCTGTAATTTTTTTCATTCATGATGTTTTAAAATAGCCCAGTCTTAATTTTAGCATTATAGTCTGCATCCTAACTCATCCTCCTCTAATCTTCAGACTATTGCTAGAAACTAAGTGCTTACTTTGGGGATTCGCTTTTCAAATATAGCCTGCCTCAGACAGGAGCTCCTCTTCTAATGCAGTAATTGTATGGGATAGACCTCCAGCCCGTGAAAACCCAGAGGGACTGATTAGGTGAGAGACTGTGACTTAATTAAAGTCAAGTGCACCAACGGTGACAATCTGAAGATCGGCAGCATTGTTGATAAACCAGATTACTGCTCAAGCATGAGGGGAAAACTGTCTGTGGTTTTGTGCTGGATCTTGCTGTTGTTTTTAACAGAGTAACCATTGTTAAAAACAGTAGCAGAATTACTCATCTGCAAATAAATACTCATTATAAACACCTCATATAAATTTATAAAACTATTCCCACAGTGAACTTTGCATCATTTGTATTTGTAAATTGCGCAATGTAACTTGAATGAATGGTTTTAAAGATATTTTAAGGACAATGGAGAATGTTTTGCATTATTTGCTGTTTCTTCATCTTTGAACATTATCTCTGTTTTTTACTCCTCATAGACGCTGCATCTGGCATGTAGTTCTTTTTAGTTGAGATACTGCAGCTAACAACTTAATGTTCTCAGTTCATAGATGATACTCTTGCCCTGTCTTTCAGTGCTTAACCATCCTTGACAAAGCCGTAGGCTGAACTTCTACAGCAAATTATTTTTATGTGCTCTCTTTCGCTTCCTTTAAAAAGGTTACAGGCTTTCATAATATTAAAAAAAACTGACAAGAAGCAACAGTCAGCATGTTCTTATACATTGTTGGTTTTTCTGTTTCCAACTAAAACGCAGACTGAATATATGAACGTTTTTCTCCTTGAGTTGGTTTTCTGGGAAAACCCCAGAAAACTGGAATTCGATGCTCCTGGTCGTGTGTATTTTTGTCCACCAGATGGCGCCGCAGCAGCGCGTTGTGCCAGATTTGAATTGATGAGTTCAAAGATGTTGTTCATTCAGTACCGTAATGTAATTCCAACTTGATTTTTAAATATTTTACATCGTTTTTGCTAGTTATTCTTTTAGAATAACTTTAAAGAGACTCAGTGCGACGAATATTTGTCCTTATATGTCATAAACGTTTTGTTTTGTTAGTGCATGCAGTTGAGTAGCTGTGTGTCGGATCTCAATCTGAACGCACCAGAAACATAGCGCCGTTGTCAAGAGATACGTTGCTAACCGTTTACCTAGAACACACGGGTTAGCTTCAAAGTAGAAGTAAATACTTGAGTTCTGTAACGTTTTCCAACAAAAATAATAAGGTAAGCAGCAGCACAACTGGTTTGTAATCCTCTGTGCTGCCACCCGGTGTGTTTGCGACGTAACCAAGTCCTGGTGATGCAGGAAGCTAACAGACAAATCAATGACAACCTGTTGTTCTGAGCTGTCACTTGTGAATTTTAATGCTAGCTAGATTAGTCTGTGAATGAAACTGTTGATTATAAGCTAACAACTGGGTAATACCAACATGCTTTGGTTACTAAATGGCGAATAAACACGCGGAACATTTGTAAACGGAATAATCATGGTAATTTGAAGTTAGCATCGTTGCTAACACAATTATGCTATTGTTTTGGCTGTTTCAGCCTCATGCGTGATGTCATTCTGAGATGTTAGGCTGAATATTTATCACCGGACCTTGTCAGACGCTGACTGGGGACGATTTTAATGTCTTAGGGGACATTGTTGCTGCGGAACAAACAGATGAGTTTAACTTGTGTCCTACTAACATCGACGCAGTGGTCGGTGTGCAAAAGAAAGTATATGTACTCTATCAATTCTAGAAGTTTGTATTTTTATCTGAAAATATAAAAATAGGGAAAACTTTCAGCTGTCGTTTTTAATTTAATCAGATTAAATCAATAAAAAATAATTTAATTATTTTTAGCAGATGTCATATTTTGCTAAATAAGACGAGTCAGAATATTATGACTTGTCTGTTATATAGATCATTGTACGTCCAGTAAAGTTTTATAAAAAGCTGCAAAGCACAAGGGGATAACATAGTGTGCAGTCAGAAGGTTTATTACTAAAGTATCAGGTGTTTATTCTAAATCTTTCTTTACATTTATGGTCAGTGTATTACATGAATTTTAGAGCAGAAAGAATATGTTATTTTCATGTTCACTTTTATTTGAATTTTTCCATTATTTTTGTGAAACCGTGATATTTTTTACTCAAAAGTTCAAAGAATCTCTTACTGGCCCACGTCTTCCTTCACTGGCATTGACTCTTTACTTCCCTTTTGTTAGACGTTATTTGTACTTCATAAGTGTGTATTAATTTATTTTCCTTAGTAGCTGGGTTCTTTGTTAAATTATGAAGATACATAGTCAAAAATGCTAAAAGTGGTGCTTTATTTATTTTAGTTGTCTTATTATTTTGTGGTTTTATTCTACACTTTGTTTTCATTGATGATGAACAAAAACTGCAAAATGAACAAGACCCCGTTCACTCTTTGTTCCCTCTAAAGATAAAAATGAAAATACTTCCAAATTGGATTTATAAAAAAGCAAAACTTAAAGTAACTCCTGCGTGTTTCTTTGCATATACTGCAGAAATGTTGGGCCGCATCTGGCAGTATATTTACACATCATTGCTGAGATCTTGGATAAAGTGGCTCCTCAGGAAGGCCACGGGGACTTGTGAGCTGCAGAGGATTTGCTCTGAATACAAACCAGGAGCCACGATGACAACAAAAGCAGGTAAAATAATCCTCCACCAGTGGTCCTCTCGTTGCCGGGCAGTTACCACCTTTCACTAATCTTCTCCCTGTTGTCTTGTCTTCCAGAACACTCTCTCCAGTCATCTAAAAATAAAGTAAGATATGCAAGCTAAAATGTTGCAAACTTCAGGTTCAGTTGAACCACTTCTGTTTTGTTGTCATCATTTATTCATGATATTTAAAAATAAAAATTATTTTATCTAACTAGTGGAAAAACAACTTTTAATGCAATTAAAAACCAGAACTTGATATGCACTTAATAAAAAGACTCATTCACATTTTTTCTCATTGTCTGAAGTTAAGTCAGACCAAACTTCACTTGTTTCAGTTAGAATTATCTAAAATATTTCTATTTGCTAAATGCTACGACATTGAGAGAAAGAATATGTCCGAAATTTATTTCAAAAATTATTTCAAAATCAGAAGTAAAAACCTGCCAAGTGTAGAAAGAACAGATCTAAATGTAATGTATATCTAAAACTTGCTTTTCAAGCCAACATTCTGAGAATGCTGGTAGTTTCTTTTTTCCTCCAGTGAATTTAAAAAAACTCTCAGGCTGATTGTTGCTTTTTTTACTTATTTTTTTATTTTTATGTCTGATGCACTTCTGTGTTGTTGTTTTTTTTATTTGTTTTTCCCTTCTCAGGTTTTGAGAGGAGCTTTGGAAACAAGCAAGGAAAATGTAGAGAAACATGTGGATCAGATTATGAAAGAGAAGGAAATCAAACCCCATTCAGATCACCTGTAAGTTTACGTTTACACCTTTATCCATGTGCTGATCTTTGACTTAGTTGTTTTGTTGTAGTTATGAGTGACTCATTGCTCCTTTCTCTGTTCGTCTTGCAGATTTAAGGCAAACCTGCACATCTGCCTGCTGCAGATAACAGGATACAACAGTTTGTATTTTTGTGTGGAAGACTTGAGGAAGGAGGTCTTCAACTCGGATAACCCAAAACACGAGGCCATGCTGTTTAAGGTGTGGGTTTTATAGTCACATGTCAGGTGATGTTAGTCAATTTTTAACACATCGGTATCGGTCCAATAAGTAAAGCCGGGCCCTTATTATTAACTAATGTTTATTTCCGTCACCTTATTCTGATAATGAATCGGATGAAAAAATTGCTGCATTCTTCAGATTTTCTTTGTTTAACCACTTAAGCTTTTTTTTTACACAATATTAAAAATACATTAACATATGCAGAAAAGCAAATAATTCAATTCCTTTCTTTAAATAAGAAAGTAAAAATGTTATTGCCTAAAATGCAGTAACAGTATTCCTTTCATATACGCTTGATCATGTGCAGCAAAGGATGCATCTGCAGCTAAAATATGTAGCAAAAAGTGCATGATATGAGATTTATTTTGCAGAATTTGAACCAGGTGAAGCCAAAATTGCCATGTTTATATTCTTTGTACAGTTTTGACTTCATTACTGCTCTGAGAATGTTGTTCTTTCAGCAAATGGCCACTTTTAAAGTCTGTATTCTCCAGTTGCTAAATTAGTTGAGGATTATTTCAATAATTGATTAATCATGATTGATTTGATTAATCGTTTCAGCCCTAATTTCCATCTTGTTGCCGTTTGGGTAAAGTGGGAGGGGCTAAATTACCAATACTAGTCAATATTGGTAATTTGCTGAAATAGCGATATTAATATTGGTCCAACTTTTCAAATCGGTGCATCCCTAAATTAGTGTAAAGACGTCACTATGAATTAGTTTATCTTCTGTGTATATTTCTGCTACGTTTATCCAATCCTTTATAGTCTTGAAATACTTGTTTTATTAAGTTAATCACCTCTTTTTTTTTTCTTTTCAATCAAGCCGCTGCTGCTGTAGATGACAGCAGACATCTTTGTTCCTGTGGTCCATTCCAGATGCCACTTAGATGTTTGACTGTAGAACTTTGTGTTTTTAGCTTTGGGACTTGTTGATGCCGACAGTGAAACTGGAGTCCAGGATAACGAAGCAGTGGGGAGACATCGGCTTCCAAGGAGACGATCCAAAGACGGATTTCAGAGGAATGGGCCTGCTGGGTCTCATCAACCTGCTGTGAGTAATTATCACATTACTTCATAGAGACGTACACTTTTTAACACAAATTAAGTACAAATACAGTTCTCTAACATCAGTAATAGAGGATTTAGAAGAATATAAAGGAAATCAGTTTTCTGGAAGTTTGTTCCAGATTAGTTCATAAAAATTGTTCTTCCTCTTTCTTCAGTTCTTACGGCGACTCCATGTTTTACTGGATGAAGTTGCTTATTCAGAGGATTAACTCCCGAGTCGAGCTGAATTAAATCCTGACGTTTTTGTTTCGCAGCTTTTTCAGTGAAAACTACACAGCAGAATCTCGCCAGGTGCTGTCTCATGCAAACCATCCCAAACTGGGGTAAGACGCAGTTGTTTCAGCATCATTTCTGTTTGTTTGTGGAAACCTGCTTGTATCATAGATGTGAAATATGTTTCAGGTATTCATATGCTATAGTTGGGATCAACCTGACAGAAATGGCGTACAGCCTGCTGAAGAGCGGCGCTCTGAAACCACATTTCTACAATTCAGTCCCAGGTCCTCCGGAGCTCAAGGACTTCCACCAGTTTTACTGTGAGTCCTTATGGCGCTTCATGAATCCATTCAGACATATTTAACTTCCATATTTGGGCACAATGCAGCCACAAACCTCAGTGTGTTTTATTTGGATTTTATGTGATTGACCAACACAAAGTAGAGCATAAATTTGAGAGGAAGAAAAATGATACCTGGCATAAAAATTGGAGTATGCATTAATGTTTTCAATACTTTCCGGATGGCGATTGTGGCTTCGTGGGTGGAGAAGTCGTCTTGCAAATTGAGGGTTGTGGGTTTGATTCCAGCTTCCTCCTTAACCTCAAGCTGCCTTCCGATTGGTGTGTGAATGGGTGAATGTGCCTCTAGTGTAAAGTGTTTGATATGACTAGAAAGACACTGAAATTCAGCCCATTTACTTTGTAGAAAAACTCAGCCTTTTCTGCTTGGCTTAACAGCAATACAATGTTTTTTTATTAACTGATTAATAATTAGAGAACCGTTTATATGCCTAGCAGGACATCTTGTTTTACAGAATATGAACCCGGTGAAGCTAAAACTGCCATTGAAGGAGTTCACATTTTCACAGATAAAGATTTTTTTTATCTTAAACACAAATTGTATATATTTTATAGCACACTTTTGGCTTAAATGCTGTTCTAAGTATCTTGTTCTTTCAGCAAATTGCACTTTTTGAGTTTCTACATTCCAGCTACCAATTATTACAATATTCGATTCATCACGATGAATCCAATTAATTGCTGAAGTCCTAATCAACTGTAGTTCTCTCTTACAAACTACAGTTGATTAGTAAACTCTAAATGATTTATAGACATGTTGCACGTTATTGTTTACGTCTGGTAATTTTGCGCATGCTTACAACGCTGGAGGGCAAAAAGACAAGTTTTCTACTTACCATTGAAAGCCACGCTGCCGCAGTAGAACAACTTTCACAAAATGAAACCTGGAAATGTAGGTGTTATCATTTTAGTGCAGTGTACCACAGCAGAGGGAAAAACAACTCAAAACCTCCTCTTTTTTTCTTGCTCTCTGTGTTGGCTACGCTACACACAGACCTGCTGTCATAGCAACTGACAACAGCGGCACTATATGTTTCAGGATTAAGCACCAAACAACACGCAAACATTTCGCCTACAAAGAACAGAACATTCAGTCCGCTACAGTTTTATGTTTCCAGGCTTGAAGTTTATTTTACAATTATCAATAAGTGATCGCGAGTGGTAGATTAGCTACTGCTGCTATTAGCTAAACTAACACTGCGGTGGTTAATTAGCTAATTTAAACAGCCACTCTACTGATGATCTGTCAGAGTTGGTGTGTAGGTCGCATTTCTTTTTGTAATTGAACCAAAAAACAAAATAATTCTTAACATGTAACAAATCTAAATGTTAAGGTTGTCTAAGTCAAGCTAGCATTATAACCCACTTCCCTCTCCCTCACGTTTTTAAAATTAAACTTTTTCATGACCTTGTTATCTAGTTGACAGTTATTAGCAAAGCACTGCGTCCCTTTTCCTTCTATACAGCAAGCGTACATTTAAGATTTAGCTCGTTATATTGACGACTTAACGGCTAAAGCCGATGCTAGTTATTTTCGGCAAGCAGTTTTTTGCCCTCCAGCAGGGCCGCCCGCCCCGTCACGCTGCACTGGGTCTATACTGAGGTTTGTGGTTGTGTTACAAAATGTGAAAGACTTTTTCAAGCCTCTGTGTCTGTTCCACATTTCTCCTTCTCAGTGTGGAAGTTTTTCTTCAGCCTCTGTTTTACTTTCCAGGTTATCTTGCTTATGAGTTTGATAAATTCTGGGTTGCCGAGGAGCCAGAGAGCATCATGCACTTCAATCAGTACAGAGAAAAATTTCACAACATAGTGAAGACTCATCTGCAGGACCCTAACGTGTCTCTCACACTGACTGTCGCTTGCAATTAATGTGTTTCGACACATTTTGCGCTGAACTCCTTGTTTACGTCCCCGTTGGATCTGATTGAAGGAAGCGAGATTATCAAAGAAGACCCACAACCAACAACAAGCAAACTACAAATCTAACTTTTTCAGTTTCTTTAGTGATACTTTAGTGATGCCCAGTCAGCCTTCGTCCAAACCGACGACTATTTTCCACATGCAGCACAAACCTGAACCCCTGTACCTCCGAAAAGTGACCATACCAGAGACTGTTCAGAGAAATGAGAACTGCTGCAGAAGACTCAGGTGGAGATCATGGCTCATGAGGCTTTAAGCACCTTGGTGATCAAATTTTCACATTAAAAAAAATTTAATTACCATGTTTCCTTGTGTTTAAGGTCTCTGTGTTATGAGAGGTTATTCATAAACCCTCAAGTTATTCATGTTTATGTCCTGAGCTCATGACTTAAACATAAAACATGGCGCTCCATCATTGTGCAATGTTTAATATCTCCCCTCTCGTGTCATGCTTGCACCCCATTTCCAGTCTTTTTATTTCCCCAAAACTGAGTTTTTATTGCTCATTACATTTTATGCTTCCGTTTGCAATTGCGAGAAACTTTATGCTTGAAGTCAATATATTTCACATTTGAATTAAAAAATTGTTGTTATAGGGAAATATACGCAGCATAAAATCTGTAGGACACGTAAAAATGTATTAAAGATGAACAAAAACATGTTTTACACGCTTTAATAACAAATCCTTTTATTAAGATGTAAATAAGTGCTGGTTTAGGCCACCTGAGCAAGTTCTGACATGCCTTACATAAAGTGCAAACTTGTGTCAACGGCTTTCGCTCCCACAATGACTGCATTGGTTCCAGAGTATAAAAAAAAAAAGTTAAAAGTTAAATACAACACTCTTCAGGGAACATGAAGCTTCAACAGAAGCTGGTTTTCCCGGTATTAGAGGTTTAACATCCAGGTTGTTTTAAGGTTTAGGTTCAGGCTTTTGAGTCTGGAATCTCAGTTTGGTGCTTCGATTCTTCTGGACGCCATCATGGCTCTCTTGATTTGCTCGAATGAGACGAACATGACGACGTTCCAGGATCCCAGTCTCAGAAACGAAGGCACAAACCTGGAAAACGAGGAGATTTATCAATACTAATGTAGAGCCGTCGTAAAAGTATTCATAACTCCTAAACTATTTTGCTGGGATTTTGTGTAGCAAACCAAAACAAATTGTGCATCGTTGAGAAAAGGAAGGAAACTGTTTGTGGTTTTCAATCTTTTACAATAAAAATTAGTTTAAATGGGTATTAAATGGGTATTCAGCCCCACCAGTGTCAAAACTAAAGTGGAGAGAGTATAAGATCAATTTTCAGATGTTGCCAGTGAATATCAGTTGCATTTTATTCTGGACTTTGACTATTCTAACATGGATATGTCTTGATGAAAACCATCCCACTGTAGCTCTGGTTGAGTATTTAGGGTTTATGTTCAGTGAACCTTTGCCCCAGCCGACATTGGTACACAGAGCCTAACAGGTTTTCTTCTAGGATTGCTTGTAATTATGTCCACCCATTGGTGGCGCCCCCAAGTGGTGGCCAAGGGGTGCTGTGGCCACCCAGAGAAGACAACCACCACCATTCATGTTCAGTTCATACAAACACAGACATCTTCAAACAACGACACAAATGTAAAACCCAATAAATGAATACATGAAAAGTCTGTGTGCCTATCTTTACTTTCTTTTTTGCTTCTTTTAAATTATTTTTTCTTTCTTTACTTATTTCTTCACTTTTTGTCATTTTTTTACTTCTAGCTTTTCTTCCTCACTTCTTCACTTTCTTTACTTCCTTTGATTCTTGCTTTAGTTCATTCCTTACTTCTTTTTTGTTACTTCTTTCTTAGTCTTTTCTTTTACTTATTTACTTTTCTCTACAACTTTATTTTTACTACTTTATTTACTTCTCTTTCCTTGCTTTATTTTTTTCTTTCTTCTTTACAACTTTCTTTACTTTTTTCTTTACTTTCCTATTTTCTCTCCTTATTTGTTTCTTTGCTACTTTCTTTCCATGTCCCATCTCACAACCTCTATGAACATTTTCTAGGGACGCCGCTGCCATCCAATTTTCAGCGTCCCTCTGTCTAGTATTGAACAGTATTCCCACAGCATGATGCAGCCACCACCACGTTTTATGATGTGAATATGGCTTTACCATATCCACGTCATAAAACCGAGATTCCTTTGCTCACTCATCACCTCTAATTCAGTAATCGGGTGGCTGATTCTGAAGACCCTCGGTTTTTATTTACCCTTTGTAAAACGCAGTTGGTCCCTCTTTAGTCATCATGGTCCAGGCGCAGTTGATGGCGCTGCGGTACTGGCCTGGCGGAGAGTTCATGTATCTTGTTTTCACCACATCCACTGGGGAGGCAATCACCGTGGTGACAAAGCCCGCTCCGAATGCAGACACAAAGTGGCAAGGAAGATTATCTGTGGGGATATAATGGAGGATCCCATCAACTGTGAGGTGATTGTTCTGGGTCTGTGTCAGCAGTCTGTGTAATCTGAATGGAGCAGAGAAGGATGGCTGTGATAAATCTCATATTAACTACAGTATTTACAGCTTTCTGCAACGGGACATTACAACATGTTCTGTACCGGGACAGTTATCAGCTGCAGGAGAGGGAGAGAGGTGAGTGGGCGTGGGAGTCTGGCCCAATCGGTGAGCTCCTCTCAAATGGAGGAGTTTTAAAGGACAGCATATTATGACAGGTTGTTGAAAACACACTCCTATCTCACGATTATATATTTTTAAGTAACTTTAGAACCTGATGTAAAGCTCAAAAACGGCGATTTTACATAATCCTCTTTCATTATTATATAATAAGTTGGCTTGCCATAGAGTACCAGACTGGGGAACTCTTACCTGACAACAGTTTGTGTCTGAGAATAGCCTCTTTGATCAGGTCATAGGTAACCAGTTCTGTGCAATTCACCAGTGCGTTTCTTGTGATGTTGGGTAATGTTCCTGAAGAACACACACAGAGACACACGCACACACTTAAAGCATTATTCAACAACATTGTTTGTGGATTCTGCCCCCTGATGTGGGAACCTCTCCTCTCACCTTTCCACAGGCCTCGTAAGCCCTCATTAAGGAAGATTTGTCTGTAGGCTTGCATTGTGCCGTCGTAGCGCCGCGCCACGCCGTTCAGGTTCATCTGGGCCTGGAATCGAACCTTGACCACGTCGGTGGGTTGTGCAAACGACACGGCCATGGCACCTGTTGTGCAGCCAGCCAGTATCCGCATCAGCACGCCTGGATCTGGAGAGACGTGGAAGAGTAGGATGAATGTTGCAACAGACGGACTGCATGATTTTGCTCATCCACCAAGCATGAAGAGCCATGCTACACGCTAACCTGTCCTAAAACATCCTACCAAATATTTTTGGTGTAGTTTCTAAACATAGTGCACTTGAGTTAAGACAAGTGCACTATTACAAGTAACTTTTTAACAATGTAGGTATTAAGTAAAATTTTTTATTACTGATGAAGATGGGAAATTATTTCACTTATAACATGGGAAAATGTCTTGTTTTTAGTGAAATAATCTCCCAGGATACCTAGTACTTCTTCATCAATATTAAGGATTTATTGACCTAAAGCAAGTTCATGAATCTTGCCAGAAAAGTTACTTTTAAGTTAGTTTTGTCTTATTTTAAGTGTACTAAGACATTTCCACTAGAAACTACATAAAAAGATTGTGTTTTTGCAGTGTGCAAGTGAAAACCTACTTTCTTTGCCTCCAGTGTAGAAGTTTTTCACGTTGTCATAGAGACCGATTCTGATGGAAGCGAAACACAGCTGCCTCTGCAGTCCGGCCACCAGCCCGTTATACAAGGACCTGGGCCCCTCGGTCCGGACCATGGTGCTGATGGTACCAAACACCCCTCTGTAGCGGATGCCACCCACTGCTTGCTTCTCGCCTTGAATCTAAGGTAGAGGTGCCATTTACACTTTTTTTTTCATAATGTGTACTCATTTGGTAAAATAATATTTTTACAGACAAAGAAGTTTTTTTATATTAATTGCAAAATGTATATATTTTTTGTACATATATTTTTCAGTTATCGATTATTAAATTAGTTGATGATTATTTCAGTAATCGATTAATCATGATAGATTTGATTAATTGTTTCAACCCAAATTTTTTGTTGTCGTTTCTGTAGAAAGGGAGAGAAGGTTGATCAATGTAATATTAGTAAATATTGTCAATCGGCCAATATTGTGATAATATTGGTTGTCTACATTGGTCAATATGAATATTTCCATTCATAGTTGTCATGAGGTGAGGTGGTGAGGGAGAACGCAGGCAGGACCCAGGTTGAGAGGTAAGAGGTGAGTTTAATGAAAAAGAGCAGCTCAAAACAGTCCGAATAGGCAGGCAGCACAGTGAAAGGTAGCAAAGGCTAAGACTGGTAGCAACTGATAAATGAAGACTGATAACGAGAGCTGACGCCGGCACAGGACTTCACAGTTCGACTGTGAACTGACACACACCAGAGACAACACTTGACATACGACTCATACGACTAGACGACAAGAGGTGGGTTTAAATACACAGAGGGCAATCAAGGGAACGAGACACACCTGGGTAGTAATCAAGGGGACCGAGACAGGACATCACAGAGACTCACAGAAACAGAACCAAAAATAAACACAGAGAAACTCAAATTACTACAATAGTTACTTCTTCTAAGATTATTTTCATAATTGATTAATCACAATTGATTCAAATAATTGTTTCAGTCCTAATTTCCATCTTGTTGCCGTTTGTGTTTCTGGAGAAAGGGGGACAGGGTTGGTCTAGAGAAAAGAGGAGAGGGTTGGTCAATATAATTGGTGACCAACCAATATTCACTATTATAATTAGTGAATATTGTTAATTGGCTGAAATTACATTACTAATATTGGTTATCAAAATTGGTCCAGTCAGGTAAATTGGTCTCCCTAAATTCTCCCTAGGTGTGAGTGTGTGAGTGCGTGGTTGTTTGTCCTGTCTGTCTCTGTGTTGCCCTGCGACAGTCTGGCGACCTGTCCAGGTGACCCCGCCTCTCGCCCGGAACATTAGCTGGAGAGGCACCAGCACCTCCCGACCCCACTAGGGACAAGGGTGTACAGAAAATGGATGGATGGATGGATGGATATTGGTCCAGCTTTTCAAATCGGTACCTAAATTTGGGTGAAGAAATAACTATAAATTATTTACGCATCGAAATTATCTTTTAGGAATGTCTTCATATATTTTTGAAATACCAGTTTTATTAAGTGAATCACTTCTTTTTTAAAAAACAAATAGTCATTTGTAGAGCCCGTATTCTCCACTCAATTAATCGATTATTTCAACAATCAATTAATCACGATTAATTTGATTAATCATTTCAGCCATAAACTGATGATTATTATTATAACTTGCTGGTACCTGTAGTCTGACTTTGGCTGTGTCCAGAGGAAACGTGACCATGTCCGCTATGCAGGCTGCTGCTCCGGCACTCGCCATCTTCACCCCAAGAGGAGGAGGCACATCTGAGGGCTTGAGTCCCACCATGTTCCCTGCCTCTGCAAACAATAAACATAAACATCTTTGATTTCACATTAAATCAGCAAACACTGAAGTCTCAGTTAGAGCTGCAAAAGACACTTACATTGTTTAGGACTAGTTAAAGGTTCTTGTTTTGGTCCTGAGATGTTACCAGGCAGGGTTTGAAGGACCAGATGGTAATCCTCGAAGGGCCCTTCTAGCACAGAAAGGGAAGAGGCGTCTTTCGCTCTGTAATTATATGCTTACTGTCCGGTTTTTTATGGCATCCACAGAGACGCGTCACTGTGCACTTTTGTATGCCCGGGTTCAATCAAAGTCCACTCCCTGCGAGATAATCAATGTTCAATTCACCTCACGGGGCCTTTCAATAAAAACAAATTCTGTTGTGAGTGAAAAAAAAAAGTTATATCTCAAAGTTCTTAGACATAATTTAACATCTTTATTTTACTGGTTTATTTGGATGCCCAGATTTGGTGCATCGAGTACAAATATGTGTCAGCAGATTTCCCACATAAACATTCAATAATATTAGGTAATTATTTACACAGCAGGAACATAGCTGATATCTGAGCACTATCTGGTGAGTTTTTTGGGGGCTTGTCCGGGCTTCCAGCCAATAACAGCACAAACATGCAAACAGCAGAATCACAAACCCAATCTTCAATCACTTCTGCAGACTTTATAGTATTCACAATTTCATGCTGGGTTTTGCTGACTGTATTAGTCTGAAGATATATCTGTCAATGCATTCATGTCTCTTGGTTGTCTTTTCAGTTGTTTTTGTCAAATCAAACGTGGGGAGTCGTAGATCTGAGCAGTGACGTTCATCCATGACTGAAGTTCAATCCACAGAAGATAAGAGCTTTGAAATCACTTTGTGTTATGGCAGCAGCTGAGTCTGTGTACATATGCAGCGACTTGCAAAAGTATTAACACTCCTTAGACATTTTTAGATTTTCATGTTTTCAGATGCAAACTTTAATTTATTTCTGAATGAGATTTTAATTGTGAAGTGGAAAGAAAATGGTTCAATCCATCCTTCCATCCATCCATCCATCCATCCATCCATCCATCCATCCATCCATCCATCCATCCATCCATCCATCCATCCATCCAT